>JANUSC010000339.1:0-243874 GCA_025200525.1 Camellia lanceoleosa | reverse complement strand
AACAAGTTGAAAACATGGACTTAAGCTTAATTATGAACATGCATGTGACAATTTGCCATGAAATCAACTCCAAACTCATCAATACACACATGCATGCATGAAATGAGTTCTAATTCAACATTATTAGACTAAGACATGACTTAGCTCTCTAAAGGTTCAAGAATCATGCATGAACAAGTTCAATCCATAAATAAGAGAGTAATCACACTACCTTAGGTCTCGTATTCAAGGTTTAGGAGCTTAATTATGAAATCAACCTTCCAAATCTACAAGTCTCCAAGCAATCTACAAGTGGATTCAAGTCTCTCCCTTCCTCTCTCTCTAAATTCGGTGGTGAGGCAACAAATGGGCTGATGAAATGTTTGTATAAGGTATAATGAAGCTCACAAAGATTTGAGGTAGTGGGCCACCAACAAGGGCAAGGTTGTAAATAAGTCCAACTCATGTAATTTAGCTTATTTTAATCTAGTTTAATCATACAAAATCACATTTTAATTAAATACACCATAAAATCACATAAATTCTACTAATCATGAGACATCAATCAATTTGGATTCGGCCGTTGATAAGGCCTTCAATTAACAGTTTAAACATAGAAATTGAACAGATAATCATACAGTCAAACAGATAGAATGCAATATAACACATATAAATCGATTCGCCTAGTTTCAAATTCAATTCAGTAATTCAATCGGTTCATCTACTTTCCATAATCGATCTTAATTTAGCAGTAATCGGTATTAATCAGTAATCAGTAACGAGAGTTATTACAATTTCTCATAAAATTCTATGACAGATATCTAAGAACTGAGATTTGGTTTGGGTTTGTGTGATATTTTTCAAATAGTCAAACGAGAAAACCCTAAGTTGCCTTATCTTGTTTAATTTCCTATTCTCAACTCTTTTTCTTTTTTTAATTACTTAATTTTATATCTTAAAAGTTAGAGATATAGGATTTAAATTGCCAAAATTTCATCAAGGTGATTTGTCGGTTCATCTCTTCATGAGTTTTCTTTTGATATTTTATACTTGGTAATTAATGAAAAGTTTCATTGAAAAAGTGGATTAGGGTTTTGTTTTACATGTCATAGGCTTGACATGCAGATCTTATGGTGAGTTTGGTGTTGTTCACACCATCTGACATCACTCCTTCCATTGTTTTTTTAAAATTTTAATCCGCGAAAGTTAGTGACATTTCTTCTTCCATCTAACTATCTAGACATGTTGGCTCATGTTTAGAATTTGATGATTATTCAAACAAAAATGCTATGAACCTTTCTTATCAACTCATAATTTATCACAAATATACATGTAGTGGAGATTAAATTGATGAAATGTAAATACATGAGTAAAATGAATTTCAACTATTAGCTTTCTTTTTTGAGTAAAATTTGAGTTCATAAGTATAAATTTATAATATTGTTGTTATTTAAATATACAAAGCCACGTTATATGTTTACTTGGCAATTAATATAATTCCTCGTGAGACAAGGGCTTTGGGATTGTCTTTCATATGAGCACTTTGACATGCAAAACTTACAGGGTCAGTCCATTGTTTGTTTATACCCTCTCAAATTTCTCCTTGCACCCACTCTTTCTCAGTGTTCACTTTCATGTGATTTTGAAACCTTTTCTCCCTCAAAGCATCAATTTTGTTATAAAAAGGTTCACAATTAATATAATTAGGAATATCATGTACACTCGTGACACTGCAATTTTCTTCGCAAGCTTGCTTTTGAAAGAGTGGGTGGAAAATATGGATAGGGTGATGCCAATATCCTCCTCGAGTTTGTTTGTTTGTTTGTTTGTTTTTTTTTTTTTTTTTTTTTTTGCGAAGGAAAAAATCAGCACAAGTCAAAATCATGATAGATTAGATAATTTTTGGTCATTTATAAGCAATCATTTTCGCCCTTCTTGGTAAGCTGAAAATTTGACGACTTTGTACTACCTAAAAATTTTGGAAAAACCTTGAATACCACTTTCTTCCTTGGTCTTGAGTCTTGACCAAAAGCTTAATAACCTATCGAGTGCACTCATATCAGGGAATTCTGTTACAAGGAAGATATGGATGTGTATAATTCATTCTTCAAATAAATACTTGGAGAATTCTGTTATAAGGAAGATATGGATGTATATATTCCATTCTTCAATATTTTTGAGCTATATATATATATTTTTTTTAATTCTAAAAAACTAAGATAATTGAAATGTGTATAATTCATTCTTCAAATAAATACTTGGAGAACTTTCAAGTTTGCTCTTTGATTATTCCATCGGTTAAAGCTTATTCATTGCAACCTCTGAGTGAAATAATATGTGCTCACCAAAGCATTGCTATCTGCAACGAAAATGGAGCCTTTTAGAATAATGCAAACATGAGAGAGAGAGAGAGAGAGACAGAGTGAGTTAAGTTTAACATGCTTTCACTCAGAATGTCCTAACTCAAACCTCCATAGCTTAGGTAATCTTACAGTGAAACAGACGTGTTTTGCATCAAATAAACTAGAATACAAACAAAAAACCCAAAATACAAACAATTAGAATTAGCTAGAAATGAGAAAGCTCTATAGCGTTGGCAATCCTAAAAGCTGAAACTTCAGTGTTTCGCATTGTATAACACTAGAATACAGAAACAAAACATCAGGCAAGCAAAGGCTAAAAAAAAGGCTTGTGAAAGGGAAATTTCATTAGCATAGGAAAGGTTCCCTAGAGCAATGCGAAAGAAGTCGATACCCTTGCATGAAGAAGACAAACTTGTTTTGCGAGAGCAATTTCCTGTAAACAAGTGAACAGCTGGTTAATTTGTACAGTAAAAATAATGATTTCATGGCAGTCAGCCGAATTACAAAGCATGTTCTTCAGTCATATATCAAACATAAGTTGCATCAGCATTCTTGTTGCAAATAGGTCTGAAGAATGAGAAGCTATTTTTGTGAAGATAGAAGACACAAAACGTAACAACATAAGTGATACAAGTGAAGAGGCATTATATAGTGTCAAGTTCCACAAGTGGAATGAAGATAAACGACCAACATGAGTTTAAGGAAGTGATATCTCAAGAAACAACTAAATAAGTGATGCCTTCTAACCTTTATATTTAGAGCATCCACACAACTGAAAATGGAACGGCCACCAATACCAAGGAAAAATAAAAATCACAAGGCCATATCCTACTGACAAGCATTAAGGCAATTTCAAAAGGCATGAATTCCCTGCCAAACAGATTATATAAAAATTAGCAAAAACAAAATAGTTCAGTGTAAATAAGCAGATTGAAGCTATGCCAGAGTAACTTTCAAAAGATATTGATGAGCAGGACACACAACAAGCTTAAATTTAATTTCTAATACCTGCAATGCAAATGCAACATCTGCTTCATCGACTTTTAGTGTTACTCTTCTTAATTTATCTTCTCGAGATTGACCAAGTTTGAGAAGACCCTGCACTTTGAATCATGCATCTTACCTTGCCATTTCAGGGGGATCGACGTATTAAGTAAATAGGCTTGATGTGCTCAATCAAAATCTTGTATAGAGAATTATATCCAAAGAAATAAATTCAATCAGAACACGCAGCATATTAAGCTCACCTGGTCACCTAGAACTCTACACATGCTTGAAAGTTCCATAATTCCGACTGGTGGGATTAATGTTAATTTGCAGATGTCTAAGTATGATTTACTGAGCTGCATTCATATAGAAAACTTACAAATCTCAATTAACTGTTGTACAATGTACTCTTCTGAAGTCTTATTGAACACTATGTCAGATAATATACCTCGCCTATAGTTGTATCCTTCTTTCCCCACGGAAAAGCTTCACAGCAGAACAAAGTATAATCTGAAGCCAAGGAAAAACAGTGAAAAACAGCATAATGTTCCTAGCGATAGGTAAGCAAAAACAAGAAGGAAAACAGCATAAAAACTAACAGGCTACAATTTGTCGGAACTGGTTTGGACTTTTGGACAGTGGACCCCAATTCTAAGAGCTGAACAGTTGGCTGCAATAGTATTATGCAAGTTTCCACAAAAATACTTATAACGCTTTTTATGATGCCATCAATTAAACACAACACAAGGCATGCCAAGATCAAAGACAACTTTCAGGAAGTTGAGTTGCCTAAAAATAAACATCATTTGATTGATATATATAAAGTGAGGAACATTTGAAATAAGTACATACCACCCATATTATCATCACTTTTAAAATTCACCACATCTCAGTTTTGGATGAATTTTAATGATGTTACAATCATAGGGCACACATGCTAGTTTAGTAACTGAATTCAGTTGACACTAGATTTTCAATTACATCGTATCTAAACTATCTTATTAGATCAAAGCATAACTAATGTCCTTCGAGTCATGAATAAACTCCTTTAAACAGACCCGTCAATATAAAATGCACATCTTTTGAGTCATAAGAGTCAACTAATTAATCATGTCAGCAGAACAAACTTACCTGTTGATGTTGTGGAAGAGATTGTACAGTGTGCATTATTGGTGATCTATAGGTCTTTGACAAAGCAATGGCCATATGGTCAACCCTCACCTGTGACAAGCAGCAAAACTTGTAAGAAATATGAAATTCTTAAAAAGGGATATCTGAATCTGATTGCTTTTAGCTGGGCTAACTAAAAGTTTAAAAACTTTATATAGTGAGCCAAACAGTTACTGACAAAACTTGTTTTTATATCATTAATTTAACTTATTTATGCTTGGAATGGATGAAGTTGATATAAATAGCAAGTGCCTACAATATCAATTCCTTGCTTTATTAAATCACAAGCTGGAGTTGTCTGTTGATTTGAGTACCCATTTCTCTGCTAATGAGAAATCCAAATTGCATGAGATTCCTCAGCTCTGCTTGTAGCATCTCAATTGCACTTCTGAAAAAAAAAAAAAAAAAAAAAAAAAAAAAAAAAAGTAATTACACTGCAGTTTATACCCTGGTCAAAACAAAAGCATCATTTTCATCACAGATATGCCATCTACATCATTGGTTGTAGATATTGCTGATACTACATTTACAATTTAAAGCCTATCACAGGGCTGAGTGACTACCTTGCAGTTAATAAGATTTAGCAATAGTAAGATATGCAAGAAAGACAGCAAATTCCTACATTTCTCGTGGAATCTAATTTCTCAGTCATTAGTGCTGCTTAAAATGAGATCAAGGGAGAGCATCATGGATGCACACTTGAATGAAGCCAAGCCCCATAAAGAAGAGAGAGAAGGGGCAGAGTAGATAGTTATCGGTGTAATTAATTGCACAGGCATATATAAATTAGCATCAAATTAAATATCAGCGATATACTTGTAGATGTCTGTATTTTCAAAACTTAGATATGTCTGTTACATTAAAACTTTCAAAATGTTCTTATAATCTCTTAAATTAAAATTTGCACTTTTCAAAAGTACAATTGATTTCTGCAGATAATATCCATTGATACATCAACATTGCCGGATTGTAATATATCCATATCATCTTATTGATATAGCGTTCCTTGTAAGTAAAAGTGGCTAATGTTGGTCATTGACATCTAAAAAATTCCCATACTATGCCCCTAAGTTTACTCTCTTGTATGCATGATAATTGTTTAGCTGCACATAAGTATGGAAGACATCCTTATTTACATATTCCGAAAGAGTGTTAAGTTTATTACACCCATTGCTCACACACAGATGGTGTACATGTATAGTAATCATTAAGTCCAAACAATTCTATAGAAGTCAACTTTTTTTAACATTATTTCAATGACACTGTCATCTTCTTGATGATTACTTCTAAGCACATTTTCTACCAATCTAATTTCAATCATCTTGAATACAATACAAGTTCAACATATGCTACTAATTAAGTACTGTAACTATGGCAATAAAGGCCAACCTGCAGATGCACAGAGCTTTCCTCATATCTCCAGATGCAGCTGCAACTTTCTGCCATGTTTTAAAAGATAATCAATTTCTTTGCTCATGAGACAATTACACATAATGGTGTTTGGTGCTGAAGTTTCACTGCTAACTTGAAATATAGAAAATTGAGGCTGCATCCTTAACGTCAAGGGAATTCATTCAAGTAATATTACATATACAGATCCACGACCAAATTAATGGCAATGTGTCAAGAAAAGAGAAGCAATCATTATTTATCGGAACGCAGAAAAAATCAATGGGGGTGACTCACTCTGGCACAGAGTTCCAGGGCTTGCGGTTGAAAGACAATGTACGGAAGTGCCTGTTGGAAGAGAATAGCATTCAGTCTTGAGTTGAGTCAATAACAAATAAATGAATAAATAAATAAATTCTGTTTTAGAGTTTGAAGATTCCATTTTAATTTTTTTTCTTTTAATAAAGAGAATAGCATTCAGTCTTAAGTCAATAACAAATAAATTCTGTTTTAGAATTTAAAGATTGCATTTTAAGAACTTTTTTACACATTCCTTGAACATTGCGCTATCTCCACAATTGAAGTACTTAGATATGTTAACATTAAATGCAGAAAGGTCACAATAGTAGCATTGGATTCCTAGGAAAATACTGAAAATGATTAAGTTGCAACTTGTTCAATTATCAACTTGTAATTGCAACTGCAAATGTATAATTTCTCACAGCCTCGTACCTACATTTTTTTTCTTCTTGCTTTTTGGAAAAAAAGCTAGAATTCTTAGGCCAACTTCAGATAAATAAAACATAAAAGTCATAATTTCCAACCCGTACATTCACTCAGATGTGATGCTGCCATACTGAGAACAGGTTGTACACAAAGTGATTTACCTTTGGTCTTGAATAGAAAAAACATAGCATTTGGTCTTTCAAGGATATCCAATTCAAAATAATAAAAAATTATTGCTTGATTAAACAAAAGCAGACCACTTGTTTAAAGAAAAGCAAAAAAGGGAGCACAAGAATTACCATTAACCTCGGCTGAAGAATCATGATGGTCTGATCCTCGGAGTATGCCCGAAAAGTTACCACCATAGGCTTGCCTAGCACAAGAAATGGGTAGAAGTAGAACCAAACAGTAAGTACCAAGACCAACAACACAGCACATTCTTTTATGTCATTTTTATATGTGAAACTTCGATGGGAGGATGGAGAGGGGAATAGAAGACACCTATCACTGAGCATTACACCAAGTAGTGCTTAGCAGTTGCCTCCTGCTATTGCTAAGGAAGGTTTAGGCAAAAAGAAAGGAGGAAGTGAGTTAACCAAAAAGCAGGACTAGGAACTTCCACATTCCCTAATACCAATAGGTAACAATTATCCTTGTTGATGGAAACCAGCTAAGTTGTTAGGGTGACAATTCAATTACGCATTGGTTGAACAAAATTATTGGAGAAATGTTTTGAAGATGTAAGCAATTTAGGGAGAAGGCCAGGCATCAAAGAGGGCCTTAGCGGAAGAAATCTTGTCACCAGACCTGATGAATTAGAAAGGATAGTGAATAAAGATGACTGACTAAAGCAAGTAACTAACTTACAATTCAATGACTGCAGTCTTGGAAGAAATCTATCTGCTAGGTCTATAGCATTAGCTATTCCTGTAAAAGCAAATGGAATATGAGAACTCCCTTACCACACAGGCAGCTAACAGCTACTCTGTCATCAAATTCTGCACAAAATCACATAAATAGAGCAAAAAAAGTTTAAAACATTGTATTTGCAACATCATACCTATCAATATAAATCTAGCGAAAGGGAAAGTCGTAAGCGTGAAAAGATCGTGAAGTACAGCCCGGTCTTTAGTTATTAAATAATCCAACTCATCAGCAATAATTAGCCTGTAAACAAGAAATCCACGTGAGCACAACCATACTTATGGTGATACTGATACTCTTAAACAAGTTACATCATATTTTTAAATTCAGAGGGATCCTGCTTTTGTTATATTTAATTCAACATAGCTAATTGTTATATTAAGAGATCTAGGGCCCATATTGTTTTAGGGAATCTAGGACTGCACATGGGTAAGGAAATGCATCTTACATCATCTTCAGGCCAGTTGATTGCTGCTTTTAAGCAGTACAAATTCTGAAGATGCTTTAATGGTGAAGTAGAACTTTCGGTTTTCTTCTGGGGTTGATTTTTCCAAGTATCTGCCAAAGCTAATGCAATGTAAGCATATGGAAGTTGTAATTTTCAGGTGCTCAAAAGAAATAATCCAATTGATTTCAGTACCTTACTGAAAATTTCAGATGTGTTAGTAAGAGAAGTACAGTTTATGGCTAATACATCCGGTGGCTGAAAACCTGCCTGACATCAAGAGTTATGATTCAATTAGTATTAGGGTTAAAAAAGTCACCTATTACAGAATAAAAGGAAATTTATATGCACGTCTATATTTCCCAACTTCCTTATCAATTAACCTGCATTTGCATGTAATATCCTACGTCAAACTCCATAAAAGGCAAATTATGACATAATGATTCTTATTACGTTCCATTCAAATGACTTGTACAAAGATCAGCTGAAGAGCTAGCTTTCAAAATTGGGAAAATAATTGCAATCAATGTAATGCAAGTGAGTGCAAGTGAAAATTGTGCCCGGGATTGCACAAAAAGAGAAAATCGTACTAGCATTTGTGGTATAATTCATTTTGTTTGGTATCATTTTCAAAAGTTGCTTTTGTTTATAAAAAAATAAAAAATAAAAAGAAAAGGAAAGAAGTAATATTAAAGCACTTTGGGCTGTTAATAGTCTCGGTGGATTTGAAAAAATTGTATAAAAAATGTGAAAATGTTTTGGGAGGTGTAAAAAATACATTGATATTCTAATTTTTTCGACATTTTGTTTCTCTTATTGAGAGCCTATTGAGCTGTCATTAGCAGCATCCATATTAAAATTGTTTTGGCAAGCAAAAAAAAAAAAATCTGAAAGACTACTCATGTTTGAGGAAAAATTGAAATATGCTCCATAAGGTCCCAAAAAATTTGTACTAAAATAAAAGTGACACGAAAAATATATTGTGTTTTCAAACTTCTAAAAACACAAAAATTGAAAACCAAAAACAAAAACAAGAACAATGGAAATGATGCCAAACAATAGAATCCTTAAAACATGTTCTGAACTTTTCCCTTAACAATTTCCAAACAAAGGAGTGACCGATAATTTGTTTGTTGAATATAAACCGGTAATGCAGCAAGATTAACATTTTCAACCAAACACTTATTCAATTAAGGGCAATCAGCTTACCCCCTGTGCCCAATCGACCAGAGAGTCTTTAACTCTTTCCATCAACAGCGATTTCCCAGTCCCTGGACATCCACACACATACAAACTGCCTGCTTTCTCTTGCTCTATGCGTTGTTTACAGAACTCCAAAACCCTTTTCTTCTCATCTTCCCTGCACACAACCGTATGTGTCCATATATATATATATATATTTTTTTTATACATATACACACTTGCGGCGGTGAGTACAAATGCATTGTCTTTTGAACTTTACATCTAAATTTTTTGACGATTTGATGAAAGAGAAAGATGGATTTAATTTCATAATGGTTAATAGTTATTCGAACGTCAAATATATCATTAATCTTCTAATTTGAGGGAAATTTCATTTTAGTTCTCGTAATTTTAATTTTATTAATTTAAACTCCACATTTTAAATTTCAGCCAATTGCCCTTAATAAAAGGGCAACCTATAAAATTGTTTAATTGCTCAAACTTGCCTCTTGGATTCCACTTTGGTTTGTCAATAAAATCATCAGACAATTTTTTCACCAGCAATTCGCGAGATTTGACAACCTTATTATCACCAGATTCTTTTTCAATAATTCCTGGAGAAAAAAAAAAACATAAAAATGTAAGAAGCTCCAACACTATCACCATCAATGGCAGAATATCAACAGATGCAAATCGAAGTACTTTCAGACTCACATTTTCAGTGCAGTTGAGGCCGCCATTGATGCATCGACGAGGAGATTTAGACTTTGTTCCGTCTTCTGCAGCCGAATCGGATCTCAATCTTCGCTTCCGAAGAGTGGAGTCGCCATTGGATCTGATGTCGCTGATCTTGATGGATTTGGTATCGTTGAGTTCATTGCTGATGATGCTCGGCATGATTGAGAGATCGAAGAGGTCAAACTCTTACAAATCTGAGAATCTGTGACTCAACTCAGAGAGAGAACAGAGATGTTAAAATGTGTTGGTTTGGTACCAAAAACAAAAGAAAAAGGGGGCAAATGTCGAGAGAGAGAGAGGAAGAGTAGTTTTTAGCGGGAAAAACGTAACCTTAACAAGTGTGCTTAGTGTGCAATTCGAGCGGGTTTGGTCAGGTTAGAGATTTATTCAAGTTCAGTCCGAATTATATTTGGTAGTGTCTCAGCCTATTCAAGTCCGATTATGAATCCGAGCATTGCTGCTAAAGCTCAAACCAAGTTTTGTATTTTGAATTTGGGTTAGTCCGAATTGTCCGAAATTCACAAGTCGAAACGCATTGCTGCTAAAGCTCAAACCAAGTTTTGTATTTTGAATTTGGGTTAGTCCGAATTGTCCGAAATTCACAAGTCCAGAAACCTGTAGGTAGACCAATTATCAACACATTTTTATCACTTCTTACTTAAAAATCTAGTATACGGTACTTCTAGTTTTTATTTTCCTGTTATTTTTTACTATTTAATAACCTCACTTAAAATAATTTCCATTTGAAAGGGGCTGAAAAATTGAAAAAATCATAACTGACTGCTAGTTTAAATAGTCAAGCAAGATGCTAATCCAACGGTGAAAGACTAACCAAAAAATAAATAAAAAATAAAAAATAAGAATAACTCTTTTATTTAATTTATATATATTATATAATTTATATAATATATTAAATTCAATTCGGCTTCGGGTTGCTCGGGTTGGCCATTGATTCTGCCCAAGCTCGACCCAAATTACAATTCAGGCATTAAAAATCTGCCCAGGCTCGTCCAAATTATAAAATACAGTTTCCCAAACCCTCAAAAAACTCGGGCTGGGCTCATGTTGAGCCTGCTCGAGTTGCACCCCTAAGTGTGCTTCGCCAATGTGTAGTGTAAATAGATTTGAACTCGTTTAGGTCTGTTTGTTTTCAGAGATAAGATAAAGGGGATTCATAATGAGGGAATTAGTAGTGATGGGATTGATAATGAGGGGATGAAGTAAAATTGTATTTGTTTTGATGATAGTTGTTAGTGTAGGAATTATTAAATTAATTTTATATAAAATAATAAAACAAATAAAAAAATATAAAAAATTAAACATTAATGTTTAAAAAAAATTTTCAATATGTAAAAAATAAAAATAAAAATTTAATCTCCTCACTATTTTTGTAATACTACCTCCATCTCCCCCATGTCAATTCCCCTTCCAACCTCCATCTTAATCCCTTCCTCCATCCTAATCCATTCCCCAACTACAAACAAACACAACACTAAATAATCCCACATCCATCGTAATGTCCTCTCATCCATTACACCCCAAAACAAACGGGGCCTTAGGGTTCAATTGGGATGTTGATTGATTTATTGACTTTTTAATTTTTATTTTATTTTTTTGTGACTATTTTAGTTTAGGTTAAAACGTTTCATTTGTGATAGATTTTTTTAATTTTTTTAACTTTTGTGAGAAAAAAATGAAATGATTATGATTTAGATATGATTATGATACCAAATTTTTTGTTTCAAAAAATAAAGCATTTTGAGACCAAATTATTTTGTCCCAAAAAATCTAATTATTAATGACATTTTCAAAATTTTGTCACTAGAATCCTGATTTTTGACTACTTAAGACGACCTTTTTAGCTTAATTATCTTCATGATGATAGAAATTAGTCCCTGAAATGTCTTTTGTAACAAAATTTTTACTTTTAGAAACCAAAACATTTGATCTCCAACACTCTTATATGTCGTAGTGGGTAAAAAAGTAATTTCCTTGAGGGGTGGCCAAACAATGGCAGTGAATAATTATAAATGGTCCTATTAAAAAATTATTACAAAATCATGAAAAAAATTATAATTATAATTATTAATATATATATAAAATTTACCAATTATTTGTATTTTTTTTTTTATAAAAATTTACATTGGATTCAAATTTTCCCTAATTGTAACAAGACACAAACTTTTCATATATTCAAAAATAATAGTGTAATCTTAATTTAGCAAAAATGATTTATTACTGAGGGTTAATGACCAACCCACTAATCTCTCCACCACTATTTTTCTACTTTTGTTTGAGAAGAGAAGTCGAGGAGTTACAATCATCTCGATCTCAAATTGGATGAACCCTCGATCAATGGTTTCCAACCCTTGTAGTAGCTCCAAACAAGGCTTTTTACTATAATCTCTCTTTGCCCAGCTCTTGTGTGTTTACAAGTAGAGAGAAGAAAAAACACAAAAAAACACATTTCCTAAATCAAAGCAATTCTGGAAGCAATCTTGTTGCTTGAAAACAGTTCTTTCTTTTCTTGTTTTTAGTCTCCTTCAAGCCTCTCTTTCATGGAAGGTGGTGGTGGTGGTGGTTTTGGGTATGTGAATTTACAAAACAACCCTTCTTTATATAGACCTAGTCCTCCATTAACAGCCATGGAGAGGTTCTTGTCAAGCAAGAACAACCACTTCTCTCACCAACAGACTCAAAACAATGTGCACAACCAAGGACTGCTTGTTCCGACAAGCGTGTATGGTGGTTTTTCTTCTTCTGGTGGTGCAATTGGTGGCTACTCAAGCAACTTTTTGGGGCCAAGTTTTCCGGAGAAGAGCTTCATAGATGGGCTTTTCCATGATAGTGAGTCTCCTAAATGGACATATGAGATAGATCCTAATATGGGTTTGAGTGAAGATGCCAAATCAAAAGAAAGGAATTGTAAAGGAGTGGCAAAGAGAGCAAAAGATGGCTCTTCAACAACTACTTTGATCAAAGGGCAATGGACAGATGAAGAAGATAGGTGATATAACACATAATTTTTAATTTTTACCCTTCTTTAAGTCTCATACATCCTAGGGTTTTAAATATCTATCTTCTGATAATGATATATCAATCGATATTGTCCAATATCACCATATATGACCGTATTGCTTATACTAAACCCACATATGTCTACTCTTTACATGAAAGTGCAGTTGATATTGAAGATTTCTATGATTTGTTTTTGTGAAGGAAACCGCTCAATTTAGTGACGCAAAGATGGAGTGAGAAAATGGGCTCAGAGATAGCAGAGAATATGGTTGGCGTGGAAAAACAATGCCGGAGCGGTGGCACAATCATTTGCGCTCGATATCAAGGTCTTTTTTCCTCACCCTTTTCCTAATTTGAGGTTTTGTCAGAACCACTTAGTGTGGTTTGGTTTTTGTTAAAATTTGCTTTACTTTTTGCAAAACTAATCGTCAAACAATTGTGTTAGATTTCTCATAAAAATCTATGACAGATATCTAAGAACTGAGATTTGGTTTGGTTTTGTGTGATATTTTTCAAATAGTCAAAAGAGAAAACCCTAGGATGCCTTATGTGGTTTAATTTCCTATTCTCAACTCTTTTTCTTTTTTTAATTATTTAATTTTATATCTTAAAAGTTAGAGATATAGGATTTAGATTGCCAAAATTTCATCAAGGTGATTTGTCCGTTCATCTTTTCATGAGTTTTCTTTTGATATTTTATATTTGGTAATTAGTGAAAAGTTTCATTCAAAAAGTGGATTAGGGTTTTGTTTTACAAGTCATGGGCTTGATATGCAGATCTTATGGTGAGTTTGGTGCTGTTCAAACCATCTGACATCTCTCCTTCCATTTTTTTTTTTTATAATTTTAATCCGCAAAAGTTAGTGACATTTCTTCTTCCATCTAACCGTCTAGACATGTTGGTTCATGTTTAGAATTTTATGATTATTTAAATAAAAATGCTATGAACCCATCCTTGTCAAATCATAATTTATTACAAATGTACATATGTGGTGGAGATTAAATTGATGAAATGTGAATACATGAGTAAAATAAATTTCAACCATTAACTTTTTTTTTGAGTTAATATTGTTGTTATTTAAATATACAAAGCCACGTTATATGTTTACTTGGCTATTAATATAATTCCTCGTGAGATAAGGGCCTGGGGATTGTCTTTCATATGAGCACTTTGACATGCAAAACTTATAGGGTCAGTCCATTGTCTGTTTATACCCTCTCAAATTCCTCCTTGCACCCACTCTTTCTCAGTGTTCACTTTCATGTGATTTTGGAACCTTTTCTCCCTCAAAGCATCAATTTTGTTATAAAAAGGTTCACATTTAATGTTTTCATAGATAAGTTCTTATAGTGCTAGACAACAAAATAAATAAAAATAAATAAATATAAAATGATGTGATAAATTTTAATTTTATCATTTTAAAACAAAAAATTCATCAACTTGACTTATACTTTTAAAAATGCCACTACCACATTATTCTAATCAAGAATTTTGTACAAAAATTTTATAAAAATATCACTTTTTTTTACAGCAAAGTGTAATATTGATTTTTCTATATACGTTTCTATGAATTTTTGTCTACAGTGCACATGGCATTATTGAAATTCTTATTAGAGTTTGGTACCTTTTTTTGTTTTTTTATTTTATTTTTAATTTTCCCCTATGTATATTGCATTGTTTATAATACACAATGTATTTTTTTTTTTTTTTTTTTATCAGAAAGATACTTGGACTGAAGAAGAAGAGAGCATATTGGTTGAAGCTCATAAGAAAGTTGGCAACAGATGGGCAGAAATTGCCAAGAGAATACCGGGAAGGACCGAAAATTCAATAAAGAATCACTGGAACGCCACCAAAAGAAAGCAAAATTCAAAAAGAAATAACACCAAGAAAACACAAGGCAACCAGAATGGGAAGTCTCAATCTCAACCCTCCATACTCCAAGACTACATCAAAAGCATGAATCCATCTAATAGGGTCGCCTCCACCCCTGGCTCCTCAATCACTGAAGACCTCTCAACGCATTTTGCTCCTCAGGACTTATCCGAGTCCTCCATTGATGACTCTCCACGCTTTATGAACAAAACAATCGATTTACTTAACCGAACTTCATGATAAATTTCTTGCATCAAAAATGACCAAATCTAATGATAAAAACAATTCCAATGCTTCAATTGAGGCAAAAATAGCTCAAAACAATCATTCTAAGAGTGTTTCGCTTTAAATCCGCCGGATTACTCAACAACACCAATGGTGATGATCAGCTGCTTAATGATATGGTTGTTGACACTAACATGTTCATAAATGCCCCAAATAAAGAGCTTCCAATAACCCATTTCTCTTCTGGCATTTACCATTCTTTTCTGTTGGATGGATAATCCAATGCTTTGCCTTCCATGGATAACTACTGTAATATTGTTGATAATAACTTCAAGGTGGATTGCTCGACTAGTCAAGCTTCTTTCAGTGGGAAGAAAGATATGGATTTGATAGAGATGGTTGCTTCTTTTCATTAGTTCTCTATGGGTGGCAATGCTATCTTCGTGATCTAAGTAAGTTCTCCTCGAGTTCCTTTTTCCTTTTCTTTAATTCTACCGATAAGGTATGTACCAAAAGCCACTTTTAAAATGAAGTATGGTTTTAAGTATTAATTGATATGTATTTTATTGAATAAAAATTACATACGCATTGTCATTTTTACACGTATGAGTTGATAGCCAATACATTTAGTTTTAGTGGTATAAAATTTCTTTTTGCAACTATAAGTTTACGTTGATTTTTTTCTTGAATGATCTACTCAAAATGAATTAAAAATTGAACGATGCAAAATAAACTTGAGATGGTCAATGCAAAAATAGACTTGAGATGGGCCCACAATATCCGGACTTGAGAAAATCATGAAATGCTAACTTCATGTGAAGTGAATCACATCCAAAACAAATTTGGTCTACTCATTTTATTATCAAAATTTGTTTTACACACCTAGTGTTGATAATTTTATATTAAGATTTTTTTCTTTTTGGATCCGTGTTATGGTTTAAAGACTATATGCAAGAGAAGTGTAATGAGAAACCTAATTTAGGTGGCTTATGCAAATTTTTGCAGGATACTTTTTATTAGAAATGACAGACTTCAGAATTCTTAAGTTAAACTCGTTATGTTCTAAGGTGTGAACACTAACACTTTAATGCTTTGAATAAATATATATAATATTTGGTGGGTTATATATATATACTCTATATATTTTAAATATATATAAGTGTGTTAGTTTTCTCTGCTCATCGCTTGTAATCACTCTTTCATTTAGCTGTTTTCTTTTCTTTTCCTTGGTTTTCTATGCTTTTTCCTTCACTTTCTCAACGGCTTTCAACCTTGTGGAGCTTTTGTTTGAGTAAAGTTTTGTTTCTTTGAGAAAGAAACTGAAGTGAAGCAAATGAAGGCATGAATGGATATGACCTAACAACTGGCTAACTCTCCATGCATTATGCAACGATGCTGGCTAAGTAATCAATGCTTTCAATGCATTTTATAGAGTACATAAATGGAAATTTTAATGACAATAGAAATATGATTAATGCTAATCATGAATTTTTATCACATTTTAAATATCATAAATGCAATGAATTCCATGTAAATTTCATTAATATCTAATGGTTATGATTGTGCCAGAAAAATGATATTTGAAATATTGGCTTATTTTAGAAAGATGGTTAAAATTAATTTTTTGATTTTTTTGACTTTTTTGAAAAAACGTAAAAAATGTGAGAGATGATATAACCAAAAATAGATTAAAACTGACTTTTGACTTTTTTAACTCTTCCCAAAAGAGCCCATTGTCATTGTAGCATTATCTAGAAATGTTTATGATTGTTTACATATATATATATATATATTTCAATCTTGTTGTTTAATAAATTCTTTTAGAAAGGTGATATACAAGCCCACTTTCTAAATCCATTTTCTAGACCCAATGACGTCTAAATGATATGATTGGTTGATGATTAACGAAGATATGAGAGAGAGTGTTACTTAGATATCATAATTAATTGTCACATCATTAAACTTGAAAAATATGTCTAATTTTTTAACTTGAATAACAATTTTCATTTTTTATTACACTAAGTACCCTAGGCAAATTTAGTACGATTGACAAAAATTTTAAAATCAGTTCCGCTTTGTAGCTCAATTTCTTTTTGGCCTAGTGGCTTAACCGTCCAAAACGACGCTGTTTTGTGCAAGGTTTTTTTTTTTTGGTCCTTTTCTCTCTGCAGATGAAGAAGAAGAAGAAAAGAAGGAGGATGAGAGAAGAGGAAGCTGTATGAGAGAGAGAGATCATCATCATCATCATCATCAACAACAACAACAAACAACACAATATCAGAGAGATTCATCCTCTATTTTTTTGAAGATTAAAAATCAAACCCAAAAATCCAAAAATTAAACCAAAAAATTAGAGAGATTCAAACCCAAAAATCAAAAATTAAAATCAACACATCATCATCATCATCATCATCATCAACAACATATCATCATCATCATCATCATCATCATCATCATCATCATTAGACGCAGATCTATACCCAGGCGGCGCCGGTGATGGCGTCGATGATAGCGGCGCCAGTGGTGCTCCTCTCTCTTCCTCTTCCTTCTTCTCTCTCTCTCTCTCTCTTCTCTTTTCTTTCTCTTCATCTCTCTATTTCAACGATATAAGAGGGAAAGAAAGAGAAAAAAATAAAATAAAAATAAAACCCAAAAAGACGTCGTTTTGAGTATTCGAGCCACTCGGGCCAATTTTTTTTTTTTGAGCTACGAAGGATTATTCTTTTAAAATTTCTCCACACAGCCACATTTTCTCTCTCCATACCACCTGTTGTCGCCTTTACCTCTAATGCTCTACGACCGCCTCCTCTTCTCTCACCCTAGCTCTACTATCCCTTTCCCCACTTGCCTCCTAATCCCTCATTCACTTATTTTCACTTCGATGCCCAAAGAACCATCACTTATCCCTTGAACAACCATCCTAGTTGCCTAACACAAGTCCAAGCCTAAAGAGAAGGAGATAGTGAGGGTTCAAAGAAGAATTGAACACCATGGTCATTGGCCCACATTCGATAAAAAGAAATGAATATAGGCAATGTATTTTTAACAACATTGCCCCACATTTTGTGACTATATTTTCAACGACAGCTGTTTTTTTCAATGTTTAATTTAACATACATTTTCTCATGGGAGATTCTATCTGAACTCAAAATATGTCTTAGTACGCCTAATTTAAAGTTATAAATTTTAATTTTATTATATCCTAATATGAATTTATTAATAAGGACAACACATAATAAATCTTAAATTAATTTTTTTTTCCTTATGGTACACCCTAATCCACTATTCTTATTTAAATCTCTTCATCTTCTTCCCCAAGAGATCAAAGTTATTATGTCGTCGTGTTTTTTTTTTTCTTCTTCTTTCTCCCCCCAAAACTCCAATCTTACCTATCAAAATTCACCATTATCATTAATATCATTATTTTTTTATTATTTTGAAACCCTAAACCCTAGAAGAAAGTTTGAAAAATTAAACAATGAATGAAAGTAATAATCAAGATAATTTTTTAAAGCAACCCATCAAAGAAGAGGTAAGCATTCATATAAAAATCAAAATATAATTATTAATTTATGTATTTTTTCACATGTCCCATTACAATGTTAAATCTTTCAATTTTCACAATCATATAAATAGCATTACAACTTTTAATATATTTTTTTTTTTTTGGGATGATCTTTGAACTTAATGACCATGTTAGTATCCTTCACAAAAAAAAGGAGGTATATCCTGCGGCACCTTTTAATAATTTTTTTTTTTCTATCCTTTTTACACTTTCTTTGTTGAACTTTATGTTTGTTTTGGAAAAAAAAAAAAACTTTTATTTTCTATTATTTTCTTCTCGCATATTCCTCAATTATTTTATTCTATGGCTATGTTTTTATTCACCAAAGCTTTGCAATATTGTTCAACCCAAATATTAACAAATTAAGATATTTTATGAATTGATAATTGTGATTAGATCATCATGAATGAACTGTGAAGTTACTGGAAAACATAAAGGGGTTTCACAATTTCTGTATTTATAACGCTTATATGCTTATAAGTTTGTTTGTTTTTTTTTTGTCAGATTTGAGAATTATTTTCAGATTGAAAAGTTTTTGAAATAATTTAGTCTTTTAGTTTGTTTATTATTTATTATTTGGGTTTACCTTGAGGCTAATTTGGAAAAAATAATAGGGTGTAATGAGAGTAAAATAAAATTTTAAATAAAGTAAGGTGTACTTAGAAATTGGGAGTACTTAATGATTTTTTTGGTGTAAATAGAATCCCCCTTTCTCATGTTAACATTATTTTCCCGATTGTTAAATTGGAATTTGAGATAATTATGGGAGCCTTGAAAAAATTATCGTGGACCATATTATTTACAAAATTGTGAGAAGAAAAAAGATTCGACAAGGTCCATCCATAAACTAAATTAGTGTCTTTCAATCAGTGCTAGGCTTGTACCATGAAGTTTGCCCTAGGCGTGAGTCAAGCCCATAAGCAAGCAATTACTATAAATTACAAAAATTTAAAAGAAACTCTTGATGAAAAACCACTTTTGATTTCAACATCCAAACACTTCTGATTTTTGTTGTTTTGTAATTGTACCTTTAGCCTTGGACTTGTGTTAGGCAATGTTTCTCACTCTAAATGGCCATTTGTGCAACCTATTATGTCGCCATAATATATGTGCAAAAAAAATAAAAAATAAAAAATCATAGACGTATATACAAAATAAAAAATTAAAATGTGGTTCAAATTTTGATCACACCTTAATTTTGTTGTACACTTTTTACGCCCATAACATTATTGTTTATGTTGGATGGACCATTGAGAATTTTCTCCAACTGTCGAAAAAGTCCCCACAAGACTGATGGATAGCAGTTTAGCAAAGTCAACCTAATTTTTAGTCCACTTAATTTATTGCTTGGGATTCATCAAATAATTTCAAAATTTTTTTTCCACCAAAAACTCTAATCATCTAAAAGCCTAGAACAATAAACCTTATTTTGATATTGGTCTAAGGCCTCAAAAATATTTGGGCCACTAATGGAGTTTAGGAATGAGTTTCTTTTATACCGTGTTTAGTTGAGTGATTTGATAAAGGATTTGGAAATGGAAAGGGAAAGAGAAAATGTGTGTGAAAATAAGTGAAATATAAGTATATTTTATTCACATTTTGTCTATCTTTTTCCTTTTCCTTTCCAAATCCATTTCCAAATTCCTCAACCAAACACAACATTAATGAAAAGGGTCATTATACTCGAATCCAAAAATCATCACAATACACCTAACTCAAGTTTTAAAATTTTAATTCTTATTATATCTTAATGTGAATTTACTAATAAGAACAACACATATTAAGCACTAAATAAAAAGTATATTTTTTTCTTATGGTACACCCTAATCAATTATAACTAATCTATGACCTGTGCTATACACGAGGTAAAATAATATATTATTTTTTCAATAAGAAAAATATTATTTACATTTTATCTTCTTTTTTTTTATAAATATTTTACTGCTCATAAATAAAAAATTAAATACAAATTTATGAGATGTGTATTAATGACTTCCTCTCTCCACCCAAACAAATTTAATCATTAATCAATATGTGTTTTTAATTTTTTTTTGAAAACATAATAATAAACAATTTAGGTTATTAGTTTTCTCTCTCCAAACCCATACATTCAGTATTTTTCCTTTGAAATGTATAAATAATATGTGCAATTTACTAAAATAAACTAAAAAATTACAAATAATTGTATAAAATGTGTTCATTCCATTTGAAAATTAAAAATATTAATTAAAAGAGCACAATTAAATGACATTTTGAAAATTAATAGAACTTAAGAACTTTATAAGGAACAAAATAAAAATATAAGACATTTCTTTTTAAATTTATTGATAAGGATTTCTATTATGAAAATTTTAAGTTACAAATATTTAGGATTGAATGGCCTAAACAATATATTTTTTTAAAAAAAAGTTTTGTAGTTTGAGACTTAAAACTCTAAAAACAGTCTTTGTTAAAATTAAAAAAAAAAAAAAAATCATTTACAATACTCTATATATTAAAAGGATTGGATAATCTCACTTTATTTTATTATTTTTTTAAAGTTAAAGCATATTGCATTTTTTTTAGTTTTGTAATGGTTAAATAAGTCATATTGTTTAGTAATTTTCTTAGTTTTCTTAACTTTTTTTTAAAACTTCATATAGGAAGACTTTTTTAATGATTTTTTTTTTATTTAAAGAAAGAAACTGAATGCAATTTTTATTTGTAATTTTAATTTTGAGTAACCCAATCTTTATTTTTTATTTTTAAAAACATAGATTTTGAAAAAAAAAAAAATCAACATGACGAAATAAGTCAAGGAGTAAAAGGAATAAGATTTTCTTTTTGGGGTGGGGACTAAACTGTGACAATTTTAAAAATTTTCACTTTTAGCTTGTTTTATGAAATAAGTTTTTTTTTTTCTTTCTTTTTTTTTGACTTGTTGATATTTGAAAAATGACAAAATGGTTTTTATAACTAAAAAAACTATAAAAACTAAAAAAATTACTTTAAATACCTTAGGCACATGAGGCCTTAATTACATACTTTGTGGGCTAATTTTCAATGTTTAAAAAATGTACTCATAATTTTATTCATATATATATATATATATATGATTCAAATTGTAATGTGAAGAATTTACTCTATATCAAATTCTAAGTATTAATATGTAAGTATCAATTTCTACAAAACTCATTACTAAAGCTATTCCAAATTTTAACCCTAAACTACATTCCAAATTAATTTTACATATTTGTAATACTCTTTTCTATGAATAGAGTTTTTCATTAAAAGTAAATGAATAACCTTTTGTTCTTTGAGTGCATCTTCAATGAACAAACAAACAAAAATAAAAATGAAATGTAAAAACGTGAAAATAATACCATTATAAAAATATTAAATTATTCTACACTTATAAACAAATCATACATTCTAACGAAGTTTTATTGAATAAATCATATAATAATGGCATTTGATTGAGCAACACTGTAAATACATTATCCCTTCTGTCGTTTTTGGTCCGTATGAAAGTTGTGGAATGAATGTTTGTTTAAGGGAGCTCATCCTGATATTCAAGTTTTATGCAAAAAGATTAAAGTGCAGATAACTTTGTAGTCCAAAATGGCTCTTGAAAGTAGATTATTGAGTGCACAACATTGTATCCAACCTCCACCAGATCAGGTTTGCTGTGTTATTTCTATTATTGTTTCTTTGACTTTTGGTCTTTCCCGTGGTTGGTTTCTTGCCAACTGTTGGGGTGTTGGGGTGTTTCTTGCCAACTGTTGGGTCCTCTCTTGTTGTTCACTGAGTGGGATCAAGTAGCTACATTTCATCAATCTATGTGCTGTTGTTAGCTCTGTAACTTCCCCTTTATTGATGTATCCTCATACTTTGTATGCTACATTTCATCAATAAAGTTTTCTTTGCTTATCACAAAAAAAAATAAAAATAAAAAAAAAAAATAAAAAATTATGTTGCTCTTATCCTCTCTTTGTTAATATTTTCTTGTAAGCTTTGTTTCATTTGAATTTATTAATAAAGTTTTTCTTTGCCAATCAAAAAACAAAAAAAAGTTTGTAGAGGGAGGGCAGAAACGAAAGCCTTTACTTGGCCCTAAATAATTTTTTTCGTATATATATAATAATTTTGTCAAATTAACAGTAAAGGGTAATTTCCCCTAATTTTATCACCAAATTGACTTGGACAGCCATCATTTCTAATCAATGGTACCTCCCTTCAAGTTAAATGACATTTGATGCCCTAAAGCACCCTTTGTTTCATGCATAATAGTTTTGTTAATACAACGGTAAAACAGTAATTTCCTTGAGGGCTGGCCAAACTGTCACGACCCAAACCTGCCCCTATGGGTTTAGTACCGTAACCGGCCAATAATCCATGATTACCGAAGGCCGGCTGGACAGTAATAACAAAAATACAGAGTACAGGGGCTGGCGGAAGCCAAAACAGTAAATAAAAGATGTCCAGTGAGCTGTGACAGTCTGTATGCAAAAAGACTTTTCAAACATATTCACATTCAAGACCAAAACAGTATGTACATACGTCATATACAGACATTCAGGTTAGGGACCCAATCCCTACCATAACAGTATAGTACAAGTTCATTCAGTCTATACAAAACAGAGGCAGAAAAAGGAAGAATCTAAAACACCCCAAAGCAGCCTTAGCTTGAAGGACTTGGAACCTCACAGTGAGGCGCAACGGTTGGCTTGACCAAAAAGGGAGTTTAGCCCAACGCTCCTAGCTCCGATCCGGTGCCCGGACACCTACATATATATATATATATATATAAACAGTGAGCTAAAACCCAGTGAATAACATGTGCGTAAAGGGGTTAAGAATGAATGTCCTTTCAGTATTGAAAACAGTCATTTGCATCAGTATACCAGTTATGCAATCATAGCAGTCATATGTGGTACATCCAATAGCAAAACAATACAGTGGGTCTTAACAGACCAAATAGTCAGTTGATGGCCATCATATCAGTAAACAGTCGTGGTTCCAAACATGGGAACTGACAAAGATCTCTGTAACAGTAACAGTAAATTGCTATGGATGCCACGAGTACAGTTCACAAATAGGACAAACATTCATTCAGTAAGATATATCATTTCAGAAAGCAATACAGTTGATCTTTCAAAAAATATTTATGATTGAACATATCTTTACAACATTGTTACTCACAGAGTACTGGGCTATAAATAGGTTAGAGAGCGTCCTCGGATGCCAACCCTATATAGTTACAGAATGAACACACACTAAGTTACACACTTGGGAATCAATGACTTAGTTCCTACTGACTTGGTGGTTCTACATTCATATCTTCATTAAAACGCCTTAAACTAGGCCTAGGAATGCCTAGGATAAAATAAGGATGCAAAGATGCACTTTAAAACACTTTTCAAATTTTTGCTCAAACAAGGGTCCCGCTCGAGTGTGGCTTTCTACGCTCGAGCGGACATGCAGGCAAAGGATCTCCACTCGAGCATGACTTCCCCCGCTTGAGCGGATTGTAAACTCAAGCAAAAGTTCTGGATGCATGCAATTCACGCTCGATGGGCGCTCGACCTCCGCTCGAGCGTGAGACACAAGTCTCGCTCGCTCGGCGTGCACTCTACTCGAGCGGATCAGAAACATATGAAAAGTAATGGATATATGCATTTCACGCCGAAGCGTTACTTTTCCGCGGCGGATCGCACGAACTTTCGAGTGTACGCTGAGCGTGAAGTCTCAAGGCCGAGCATAGTTCCAAATTCTGGAATTTCCAGATTGAACCTTCAAGCTCAAAATCAACTTTAAATGCATCAAATTTGATCATTTTGGACTAATTTTCTGAAAAACACTTATAAACTCATAGTATAACATGTTTCAAAGATCAATTTGCAAAATCAAAGCCCAAATGTAGTCCAATTAAACACAAATTCAACAATAACTTCAAGAACATAATGTGTATGTAACATGCAAATGTTCTAGTGAATTCAAAGCTTCTAATACATGCTCCAAAGAGCCAATCCTTTCAAAAACATGATGAATTCATGAGCTACAATTAGAATGTGGATATGCATGCAAGAATTTCCATGAAAACAACCTCAAAACTCATGAATGTGTGCATGCATGCATGATTTAGGCTTCAATTCAACATTTTAAACCAATTCTAGACTCTAGTCTTCAATATGTCAAGAACCATGCAAGAACTAACTTAATTACAAGTTCAAGAAGATAAATTCTCTACCTTGAGTCTTCAATCTAGGGTATGGAAGCTCAATTTTACTAATTCTCTTCAAATCTACCAAGTCTCCAAGCAATTCTTTGTTGAAACCAAGTTTTTCCCCTCTCTCACTCTTTATCTCGGTTATGGACTTCAAAGATGAGCAAATGATACACCAAAGGCTCCAAACAAGGTTTTAGATAGTGGCCCACTATAATGGCAATTTGGTAGATAATTGAACTAATGCAATTTACCATTATTTAAACTAATTTAATCATTCCAAATCAAATTTTAATTAAATATACCATAAAATCACATAAATTCTAACTAGCATAAAACACCAATCAATTTCGGATTCGGCCGCCGATAAAGCCTTCAATTTGCAGTTTAAAACATAAAACATGAACAAATCATTTAGCAGTCAAACAGATAGACATGCATTTAAACTAATACACTCAATCAATCAGTTCAGAATTTCAGTTCAATCAGTCACTTCTCATGCTTAATCATAGATTAGCACTAATCAGTGGTGAGGGTTGTCACACAAACAATGGCAGTGAATAATTATAAATGGTACTATCAAAAAATTATTACAAAATCATAAAAAAATTATAATTATAATTATTAATATGTATAAAATTTACCAATTATATGTAATTTTTTTTTATAAAAATTTAAATTGGATTCAAATTTTCCCTAATTGTAGCAAGACACAAACTTTCCATATATTCAAAAATAATAGTGTAATCTTAATTTAGCAAAAATGATTTATTACTGAGGGTTAATGACCAACCCACTAATCTCTCCACCACCATTTTTTTACTTTTGTTTGAGAAGAGAAGCTGAGGAGTTACACTCACCTATGAATCTCAGCCGTTGGATGAACCCTCAGATCAACGGTTTCCAACCCTTGTAACGCCCTCAAAATAATACATAAAACCCATCATTCTTGACATGCAACAATATAAGAGAAAGAAACATCTTTCTATTTATCAGAGTAGTTCTTACAAAAGTATTACATGTTGACAACAAATGTAAATGCTCTATGGGCTTACAACTTTCCAAGCCAACACTTGGATACAAGAAGTGAGTGCTAACTCAAATACATATTAAGCCCTTGGCCTGAATTTACATGTAATACATCAAAAGAAAGTAAAACAACAAAAAGTCTGTCTGCCTCTAACCTCCCAAGCTATGTCCTTGGAGATGGCATACCATCGGTATCTGAAAATGATGTCCCATATAGGGTGAGCCACAACCCAGTAAAAATATACTAAACCAACTATAAACAATGACTAAAATAATAGCAGTTGATAAATGGTCAACATTTGTACATCCATTTATATCACATTACAGTTGCTTAACAATCATGTCCATGTTACATTTCATTTTCCTTTACTTATCAATTCAATTCACAAACGTGGCTCAGAACCTGGCCAGATAATTCAACAGAGATTACATCTCTTATTAACAATACTTCTAATTCAATTGGGATAACAACTCATGTTTAAACATTTCTTACTTTACATTAGATACACATAATTGCTGTATCATTCTCAATTAAACACTTCCATACTTCATATATGATATACAAATTCGCTATATCAACATTTCAATAGATACACATATTTGCTGTATCAATGGAGTACATCCCCTATCTCATTCCAAACAAAATCCGGTTTAGGAGTCCATCCCCTATCTTCTTCTAAACTGTGGAGTACATCTCCTATCTCCTCCCACACAATACAATGCATATAAACGTTTATCATATACATGTTCAATCAATGCACAAATTCGATGCATTATTCCAATTGTCATATTCGATGACATATCCAATAGATTAGTTTTAGTTCGCCTAATCATCATGCATTGTCTACAACAATCAAGACTAGCCTCCACCAATAGCCCAAAGCAGTTATTTCTAAATAGGAAATAAATGCCTAAAATGGATATAACATCAACATTTCACATAGGTGAGCGATAAATTAGTTCGACTACACCATTTAATTCCATACTTCTCCAATTTCAATATTCCCAATTCAATTTCTCATCCCTTAAAATTAATTATACAAATTAATTTATCATAATAATTAGGGTATTTTTCCATAATTCACATATCAGCCCTAAGGTTCCATTTTCATCAATAACCCAACATTAATCTCATTTCTCTATGTCATACATGCATATGGGTTTATATATATTTGAAACCCCTCTTTTGAAAATTACACAAAGACTCTAAACTTTCTCAAAATTACCCAAAAACCACCAACATATCAAAATGCCAAAATTTAAAGACAAAGCTCATAAGATGGAGTAGGGTATTGTAAACACCTCATTTTTTACCGTCCTCAAGACTTTGAAGTCACCGTTTGAGCACTCGGTGATCACCCATGTTCGTGTTTGTCCTGAGTTCTTGGAGGTCTCGGCCACGCGCGCCTTGCCTCAGGATCTCTCAACTCGACTGTTTTGTGTCTGGTTTTGCACCAAACACTTGTGTTTTGCCTTTGAGGGGCAGGGAATGACTTGTTAGCCATCCCCACACATCACCGGCCATGGCTTGAGGCCACCGGCTACTGGTTTGTTGCCACCGGCCAAATGTTTGGCCGACCGGTACTATTTGTGGCCGGCCGACCATCTATTTTGGTCAAATTGCATTTTTGACTGGCCGACCACTGTTCAGCTGCTTTTACAGATATTTTTATGCCAGCTGTGCTAGCTGGCATACACTTTGCT
The DNA here is from genome assembly GCA_025200525.1 of Camellia lanceoleosa. Taxonomy (NCBI): domain Eukaryota; kingdom Viridiplantae; phylum Streptophyta; class Magnoliopsida; order Ericales; family Theaceae; genus Camellia; species Camellia lanceoleosa. The sequence goes on along the minus strand of JANUSC010000339.1, from coordinate 216,349 downwards.
CCCCTCCATACACGTGTATGGAGGGATCTCCCTCTTGACTAGCTTGTTTGGAAAGCTTTACAAGAGGGATTGTCTATAAGAGAGAGCCTCTTCTCTCTTGTTTAGGTTGAACAATTTTTCAGAGTTTTGAGTTTTAGGGTTAGGGTTTGTTTATACTCTCTCTATATCTCTCCATCTCTTGAGTGTTTTGTGTGTATTTAGTCTTAGTTTTATACACAAACACCTACCATTACACCATACCTTAGTTGCTGAGGCATAGGGGGCTTGTTCTTAGAGGTTTTGGACTGGTTTGAACCTAAGGAAGCTGCTGGTCTTCCATTTTTGAAGAGGGTCTACAAGGGTAACAATCTTACCCCTTTTTTCCCATTTTTGCATAGCTTTTTCACCTATCTTGCAACTGTTTTTAGACTTTGCGTATAACATATAAAAGTCTTGTTTTGTCTACTCTAAATAGTTATTTAAGAGTGTTTTATTGTTTGGGGTTGTTTGATCTCTCATAAGCCTTGTTAGGCCCTATTTTTGTGCCATTTTGGTGAGCTCCGGGACCACCTTGTTTGGGCCTCCTCACCACTGAAATCCCTCACCACTGAAATCTTAAGGGATTTCAATGGTGAGGATGGTGCCTCGAGGTCCTAAGAAGGAGAGGGCCATCCGCTCTCCTTGTTGTCTTTGAAAATGACCATTTTTGTCTCATGTGTGAGCACCATGTTTAAGTGTATGATGGCCATGCCTTAGCTGTTATTTGTGCTTATTATGTCATAATATAGCTCTGTTTTTACTTGGTTTAGACACACCATGCATGCTTAGCACACTTGTCTTGTAATGCCTTAAATTTGCCTTAACATGCTTTAGGCTTTGACCCTTGTCCTAGCATGATTTAGGCCTAGCTTTGTAAAGCTTTCATGCCTTTTTTAGTATGCTTTAGCTCTGTTTTCAGTTTCTTTGGTCATGCTCAACATGCTTTGTATAGTCTCTTTGTATTTTGGCTTGATTGGCCTCGAATGTGTGAGTCTTGGTTGCATGCTTTGCTTGCTTTAATTAGTTGGTTTGGCACCTCTTTTCCATGCAATTTCAAAGCTTATAATGCATACTATTAGCCCATGTTTATTCTCTTTTAAGTGTGCTTAAAGGTTGTCTCTATGTGCCTAAGTGTTGGACCTTGCATGCATGCCTATTTGTATGTGTTTTGGCTTCCATTCTTAAGCATGTTGGCCACTGTTTTAGGCTTGTTTGAGGGCTGCCTAAATTAGTCTAAGTCCATTCTCGCATGTTGTGGCATGCTCACCTTGTGTGTTGTTGCATACTTGGCCTATCGCATGTGTTGCATGCTTAAATCTTAGTGCATTTGGCATGCATTCTTCTCCTTGCTTTGGTTGCTTAATATGCCACATGTCTTGCACACTTGCATGTTGGCATTGCATCCCATATGCTTGCATGTTTGCACGCTAGACTTGCATGTTGCTGCATACTTAACCTCCATGCCTAGATTGCACTGCACGAGCATGCATGCCTTGCCTCTTGACTATCCATGATTGAGGTTGGGCCTCATTTGTTTGTTTTGTGCATTGCATTTCATTTGTTATCAAAATGCAAACTTGGTTCTCTTGGGCCATCATGCATGGAAATGCGCAATTGTTGGTCCAAGAACCAAGAACCATGTCCCTTTGAATCATAAGCATGATAAGGGATGTGATGGTGCACACATTTGCTTGAAATGCATTGCTATGCCTTGCTTTGCTCTCTGCTGCTGTCAAAACAAGATTCTGCAGGAAGGTTTGGCCGGCTGACCATCTTTAGTGCCAACCGACCAACAATTGATGGCCGGTGATCATTTTCTCTGGCCGGTGACCAATTCCCTTGGCAGGTGGTGTCCCTCAGGGTTCATAGAGTGCACCTTGGGAATCTTGCACTGATCAAAAAAGGAAAACAGTGTGGACAGAGGCAACTTGTGCATAGCAGTGGACTTCCGAGCGGAGCCGAGCACGCCTTGCATTGGGCCCTCTTCCCGAGGCTGTTTATTGTTTTATTAGATTAGTTAATTTGCTTAACTAGTTTAATTGGTCTGTAATATTTAATTAGCGTGTAGGTTAGTTAAATTTGTATTATTCTTTCGGTCCCTCCGAGCGAGGGCAAATTTGTAATAAGTGTGGGTGCGTGTGTGTATGTCACGACCCCAACCTGCCCCTAGTAGGCTGGGTGCCGAGATGGCCAGTAATCCGTAATTACCAAAGGCCGGCTTACAAAATTTCACACACATCAGAGTAATCATAGGGGCTCACATATGCGGAAGCGAATAAACTAAATACAAATGGTCCTTGAGAGCTGTGCATAGATCAAATGTAAATGCATACATAATGTAATCGCACCTCGGCAGATAACAAAACAAATACAAGATACATCCTCGATCAAAAGGCTTCTCACCGACATATACAAATACAATGATTCTGAGCAAAGAAGCATGATTTTCAAGAATCAAGTAACACATATGCCGAGGTAATCACAAAACAGCCGATGTAAGCAAGTCAAGTCGCATAACAAAAATCCCAAAACAAATTGTACAAATACTTCTAGGCGCCGCCTCCGCTTCATCACCTACATATATATAGAGAGGGTGAGCTTGGAAACTCAATGAATGGTACTAGAAATAAAGGTTTGCATGAATAATAGCCGAGTCCGCCAAAACAAAGCATATCAAAACCATTCAAACAATAGCCGAGGTTCCTCGCCAAGCAAAGAATATCAAGTTGCAGAACAAGAGATGAACCGTATTCATCTCCAAATCCTACCGCACAAAGCAATACAAGGATTAAACAAGTAGTAGCTGAGGTAATCTTCAAGACAACACATATCAAGCTTATATGACTTAGGCATGACCCTTTTTCACCGAAGTTTGTGACTTAGGCCCAGAGTCCTTTTTCACCAAGTGGTGCTACAAAGTTTAAAGTCCTCTAGCACAAGGGACTTGTGTTACTTAGGCCGTAGTCTGCTTTAACATTTATCTTAGCAAGATAGGACCGATCCTTTTAACAAGATGTCGCGAAAGTTTAGAGTCCTCCAAAGGTAAGGACTTTCCAAAGAAAGGACCGTATCCTTTTAACAAGATGTATCGCGAAAGTTTAGAGTCCTCCAAAGGTGCAAGGACTTTCCAAAGAAACCAAACAAAGCTCAACTCTTTACAAGGACATCATCAAGACGGTTCATACTTACCTTTTCCTCTAGTGTCGCTAAAGTTTAGAGTCCTCCAAAGAGGGGACTTTCAAGAATACCATCAAACAAGCTCATATACAAAACATCAAAATAGGCTAATCATTCATGCTTAGCAATTACTTTTACCAAAGCGAAACAAGCAAGATTTATCAAAAGCTTTATAACATAGCTTTATCAAAAGCACCACTCACCTCGGCCTTCGGTGTAGGCTCAAGCAAAGATCAAAGTCCTACAATCACATAGCAAACCATACTCTCAAAACGAGCTTCACATACATGCAAGGAATCAAAACATTATTTCCCATCACAGGAAGTGCACTGGTACCATCTGGTCTAGCCGAGGTCCTACACCTCCCCGCCGAGGTGTGGACTCGAAAGCCAAAACAAGGCAAAGTTAGGAAACCCGAGTTTCCTTTCAAAGGGCACGAAGAACAAGATCATGCATGCGTAAATCCAACTCACATAAACGAAATCTGGGTTTTCAAGCTAAGAGTTCAAAAAACGTGGACTAGGGTACTCATTCGAGAAAATTATGCAAGAACAAACACAAAACATGATTCTTGTTCCAAACTTTGGATCAAATCAAGGTTCTCCATTAAGAACACAAGAACAACATTTTTCTCTTTCAAAACCAGGTTCAAATCAATACATGACATGCAAACCAGATCCAATCATGCAATGCATCTAGATGATCAATAGGAACAATCGATGTAGAACAAGAATCTAACCTCAAATCTGAAATCCAACGGTTCGATCTTCCACGATCAAGCTCTGAGCTCAACTCTCACACTAAAATTCTAACTCTAAGTTCTAGAGCTTCTCTAAACAAGACAAAGATTTGAGACCAAAATCATAATCAAAAGATACACAATGATGTATTATAGGTCTGGCCGTCATAGCCTTCAATGGACACGTGGCATCACCGGATTGGTGCAGTTAGAAAGGTCGCTAGACAAGACAAGTCTCGACAAAGCGCACACAACACGCCATGGCTAAGCACGCCGGCGAGAATGACTCGCCAAAGACAAGACTTCGCAACAGTCAACAAAGACAAAGGTTAGGGAGGACGACACTTGACTAAGCTGCCACACCTTGGCCTGGGTGTACCACATCTCGGCTTAGGCCATACCGCCCCAAGGACAAAGATTACAAGCACACATCACAGCCTTGATACACACTTCGCCCAAAGGTAACATCTCAAGAACATGTCGGGTGAAGATGGAGGTCGGCTAAGGTTCCAAATCGCCAAAACGCAAAGGCTCAAAGGCAAACTATGCCGAAATACTCGCCACGCCTCCAAACAAAACACCTAATTCCAACAACTTACAATAAGACAAAGCAAAACAAGGCAAGTATCAAGATTACAAACTTGACAATTCAAGGTCATACAAAATACATGCAAGCAAGATCGATTCAAAGTGAGGGTTACATCCTACCCTTAAGGAAGTTTGGACCCCAAACTTACTATACCTTGGTCCAAGAATAACTCGATGTCAATTCTCATTTCCTCTTCCATTTCCCATGTGGCCCTTGCCATAGTGCTCTTTCCATTCCACCTTTACCATTGGTATCGACTTGTTTCTCAATTGCTTAACTTGTCTCACAATAGACGCCGCTTTCTTCATAGCCCAAATTCTCATTAACTTCGATTCCGAATGCTTAATTACATGCAAGGATCCCGAATATACTTCCTTAACATCGAAACATGAAACACGTTATGGACTTGGCTCAATTTCGTGGCAAAGCAAGTCAGAGGCAACGGAGTTAACCTTGTCAAGGACTTCAAATGGACCAATATAACGGGTGCTAACTTACCTCTTCCCAAATGAAACCCTTTCATTGGTGAAACCTTTAGGAATACGTGATCCCCAACTTCAATTCTAGCTCATTTCTTCTCCGGTCGGCATAACTCTTTTGTCGGCCTCGGGCGCTTTTAATTCTCTCTGAATAAGTTTAATCTTCTCCGTTGTTACTTGAATGAGTTCGACCAAGCGAGAGCCTTATCTCCAACTTCGTCCAACATATCGGCGACCGCATTTTCTTCCATATAGAGCTTCATACGGCCATACCAATACTCTGTGCGTGATAATCGTTGTTGTAAGTTTAATTCCACTAATGGCAAATGCATTCCCCAATTTTGGAAATCCAATACACGTAGTCTAAGCATATCTTCAAGTGTCGAATCGTTTCTTCGCTTGCCCATCTGTCTGGGATGAAAAGTCGCATACTAAATCTCGATTCGGCTCCAAAGGCCCTCTCAGAGACTCGCCAAAACTGAAACAAATTTAGGATCTCGTCCGACACTATTGACATCGGCACTCCATGAAGTCTAACAATCTCATTCACATAAAGTAGGGCAAGTTGATCGTTGAAAGTAGTCTTAACAGCAAAAAGTGTGTCGACTTGGTTAGTCTATCTACCACAACCCAAATCGAATCCATACCTTTCGTGTTCTCGCATCCGGTCACAAAATCCATAGAGATGTGTTCCCACTTCCACTCGGATCGGCAAAGGTTGTAGAAGTCCCGCCGGTCTCTCGATGTTCGCTTACTTGCCGCAATGCAAACACTGGGACACAAATTCGGCTTATCTCTCTTCATGTTCGCCATCAAAACATCTGCTTTTACATCATGGTACATCTTGGTATTTCGATGAACAAAGAACTTGGAATTATGGGCTTCAAAGAAAATCTTCCTTTTCAAATTCTAACATCGGCCACACACAATTTCCTTCAAACTTAAGCACTTGGTTTTCAAAGGTGTACCCGGATCTCGGCTTGGTAACAATCTCATCGGCTACTTTTTCTGAAGAATTCATCCTCCATTTATCTTGCCTTTACTTCTTCAACAATGGTTGGTTCTGCGAAATCAAGGTTAGGCATGCCAAATTTCCAACCGATTTCGTCAGAGCGCCGGCCACGCTATTGGCTTTCCTCGGGTGATATTGAATCAAGATATCGTAGTCCTTCAACAACTCGAGCCATCTTCTTTGTCTCAAGTTCAATTCCTTCGAGTGAATAGATACTTCAAGCTCGATGATCCAGAAAACGACAAGAAGCTCCATACAAGTAATGACGCCAAATCTTCAAAGCAAATACCACTACCGCTAGCTCCAAGTCATGGGTAGGATAGTTCTTCTCATGTGGCTTCAATTGACGATGCATATGCTATAACCTTACCTCCTTGCATTAATACACAACCCAAACCCTTATGCGACGCATCAGTAAACATGAAACTCCTCATTACCCGATGGAAGTACCAAGATCGTGTCAGAACCAACCTCGCCTTTAGTTCCCGAAAAGCCGACTCGATCTTCACCCATTCATACGGTGCTCTTCCTAGTCAATTGTGTCAATGGAGTTGCAATCTCGAGAAATCTTTCACTTAACTTCCTGTAGTAACCCGCCAAACCCGTAAAACTTCGAACCTCGGACACATTGGTCGGCCAATTTACCACGCTTCTATTTTGCTCGGATCAATGAAATACCTTCTTCATTTATTACATGACCTAAATGAAATAGTAGAAAGCCAAAACTCACACTTGTTAAATTTAGCATACAGCTTTCCGGCCTCTCAATATTCAAGAAGAAATTCTCGATGGTTTTCATGTTCAACTTCACTCTTGGAATAAATCAATATATCATCGATGAAGACGACCACAAACTCATCTAAGTGGGGCTTGAAGACTCGCTCATTAAATCCATAAATGCAAAGAGGGCATTGGTCAATCCGAAAGGCATCACTAAAAATTAGTGGCCATATCTAGTCCGAAGGCGCTTCTCAACATCCTCCGCTTTAACCTTAAGCCGATGGTAGCCCGACCTAAGGTCAATCTTGGAAAAGACTCGGTTCTTGTAACCGATCAAGTAAATCATCAATCCTAGGTAATGGGTACTTATTCTTAATGGTGACCTTATTGAGTTCTCTATAATCAATACAAAGGCTATGTGCCATCCTTCTTCTTAACAAATAACACAGTGCTCCCCATTGTGATGTGCTCGCCTAATAAATCCCTTTGTCCAACAACTCTTGCAATTGTAGTTTCAATTCTCTAAGTTCGGTCAGCCATTCTATATGGTGTTTTGGAGATCTACTGTGTTCCCGATATAACATCAACAAGAACTCTATTTCTCTATCGACCAAATGGCCGTAAATCATTAGGAAAGACGCTCGAACTCATTAACAATCGGGATGTCGGCTAAACTAACATTTCCATCCCGATCTTTCAATATACTACACAAATAACCCTTACAACTTTTTTGGATCAACTTACGTGCCTTCATGGATGAGATTAAGTAAGGTGGGGAATTACTCCTTTACCCCGAAAAATAACTTCTGCTAGGTTTGGGGGTTTCAATGTGACACTCTTCAAACACAATCAATGAGTGCGTGGTTTGCTACTAACCAATCCATTCCCAATATAACATCGAATTGATCTATATTCAAGGGCATTAAATCAACTAGCGCTTCAACATGCTCAATGACAACAACACATGCTCTATAAATGGATGCAACAATCATGGATCTCCTGCACGAGTAGACACAGATAGCACATAATCAAGAGATTCTAATTTCCTATTAATCTTCTAAGAAACTTAGTAGAAACAAACGAGCGTAGAGCCTAATCAACTAACACATAAGCATTTCGGGAGCAAATTAAAAGTATACCGACACTATCGCCTCAAAGATTCGAGTATCCCCGCATTAGTGCAAATACTCGCCTCGCCTCATCCGTCCTTTCCCAAAGATTATTCTTTGAACCGCACTGAGGTATTCTCACCTTTCTTGGTTTCACCTTTGTCTTAGGACAATCTCTCACAAAATGACCCACTTCTCCACATTCATAGCAAGCACCAGATGTCCGACGACAAACTCCAAAATGTTGCTTCCCACAATCAACATGCTCTGGCTTAGTATTACCTTCCCGCCGGATAACCAAAGATCGCCTCTTGTTCATCTTCTTATTGGTGTTCAACTGTTCGGTGGTTGTCATAGTTCGTTTCTTCCACGATTCTCTCCCGAAGTTCTCGTACTGCTCAAGTTGGTTTCGCCAAACGGGCTTTGTTCAAGACTTCTAAGATAGGTCAAGATATCGAAAGGTGCTAACCCGTCTTGAATCGGTCCGCCAAGCCCACTTTCAAACTTCCTAGCCTTCATGTATTCATCATTGATCATGTGAGGTACAAACCTTACCAATTCAAGAAAAGCGATCATATTCCGCCATCGCTCGATCGCTTTCGTCAAAGTCCGAATTCGTAGCCTTGCGATTCAACGCCGAGGGAAAATGCTTCTTGTAAAATAGTTCCAAAACCTTGCCTGTTAAACCAGGTTAGTTTCTTCCGTCATCATCCACCATCTCCGAGCATCGCCGTGGTGAATGCAATAAAGTCACCTTCAACATCGGTCTGGGGAAAATCTCAAACAGCTTCCATTTCCAAAACCCATGCCTCGCCTTCATTGGCTCAATACCTCCGTAAAACCTTGGTGGTCTCATCTTCTTGAACTCCCCGATCAAAGCTATTGTGCCATCTCCATATAAGGCCGGGTGGAGCGACTTGTGGCATGGGGAGGTGGAGGAGGGACTACATTTCGCCATTCGCTCGGCTGGGTCGATGTAGTACTAGCGCATCATTGCCTTATTTGCCTTAACTCACGGGTCAATCCTTCCATTAATCTTTCCATTCTCTGTCTCCAATCAGATCGATCTCGCAAGTGGAGGTCTACCTCTCCTCATGATACTATGAGTATACAAAGTGTGACTTTAAAGCAAGTAAACAAATAACTCCGCAGTAAGTAACAATTAAGCAAGTCAAGACAATGCACACCTTGTTCAAATAGCAAGCAATATGATGCAACCCTAGCATCTTTCTAAATGGAATCCTATGCTCTTTAGGACTCGAGTGTGAATCAACGCACTATGAGGAACTTGTGCTCGATACCACTCGCTTACCCCAACCCGCCTTAGTAGGTCAGGTGCCGAGATGGCCAAGAACTGTAATTACCAAAGGCCGCTTTACAAAATTTCACACACATCGAGTAATCATAGGGGCTCACATATGCGGGTTTAATAAACTAAATACAAATGGTCCTTGAGAGTCAGGCATAGATCAAATGTAAATGCATACATAATGTAATCGCACCTCTACAGATAACAAAACAAATACAAGATACATCCTCGATCAAAAGGCTTCAAATTGACATATACAAATACATGTTACGAGCAAAGAAGCATGATTTTCAAGAATCAAAGTAACACATATGCCGAGGTAATCACAAAACAAATTGATGTAAGCAAGTCAAGCTCAAGATAACAAAAATCCCAAAACAAGTGCATAAATACTTCTAGGCGCCGCCGCCCCGCCATCACCTACATATATATAGAGAGGTGAGCTTGGAAACTCAATGAATGGTACTAGAAATAAAGGTTTGCATGAATAATAGCCGAGTCCGCCAAAACAAAGCATATCAAAACCATTCAAACAATAGCCGAGGTTCCCGCCAAGCAAAGAATATCAAGTCAGCACTCGTAACAAGAGATGAACCGTATTCATCTGTCAAATCCTACCAGACAAAGCAATACAAGGATTAAACAAGTAGTAGCCGAGGTAATCTTCAAGACAACACATATCAAGCTTATATGACTTAGGCCCGCAGCCCTTTTTCACCGAAGTTTGTGACTTAGGCCCGTAGCCCTTTTTCACCAAGTGGTGCTACAAAAGTTTAAAGTCCTCTAGCACAAGGGACTTGTGTTACTTAGGCCCGTAGCCCGCTTTAACATTTATCTTAGCAAGATAGGACCGTATCCTTTTTAACAAGATGTACTGCGAAAGTTTAGAGTCCTCCAGTGCAAGGGACTTTCCAAAGAAAGGACCGTATCCTTTTTAACAAGATGTACTGCGAAAGTTTAGAGTCCTCCAGTGCAAGGGACTTTCCAAAGAAAACCGAAACAAAGCTCAACTCTTTACAAGGACATCATCAAGACGAAGTTCATACTTACCTTTTCCTCTAGTGCTGCTAAAGTTTAGAGTCCTCCAAAGACAGGGACTTTCAAGAATACCATCAAAACAAGCTCATATACAAAACATCAAAATAGGCTAATCATTCATGCTTAGCAATTACTTTTACCAAAGCGAAACAAGCAAGATTTATCAAAAAGCTTTATAACATAGCTTTATCAAAAGCACCACTCACCTCGGCCTTCGTGTGTAGGCTCAAGCAAAGATCAAAGTCCTACAATCACATAGCAAACCATACTCTCAAAACGAGCTTCACATACATGCAAGGAATCAAAACATTATTTCCCATCACAGGAAGTGCACTGGTACCATCTGTGTTCTAGCCGAGGTCCTACACCTCCCGCCGAGGTGTGGACTCGAAAGCCAAAACAAGGCAAAGTTAGGAAAACCCGAGTTTCCTTTCAAAGGGCACGAAGAACAAGATCATGCATGCGTAAATCCAACTCACATAAACGAAACTGGGGTTTTCAAGCCAAGAGTTCAAAACGTGGACTAGGGTACTCATTCGAGAAAATTATGCAAGAACAAACACAAAACATGATTCTTTTTCGAAACTTTCGGATCAAAACAAGGTTCTCCTTTAAGAACACAAGAACAACATTTTTCTCTTTCAAAACCAAGTTCAAATCAATACATGACATGCAGAACAGATCCAATCATGCAATGCATCTAGATGATCTATATGTACAATCTATGTAGAACAAGAATCTAACCTCAAAACTGAAATCCTACGGTGCGAACTCCCCCGATCAACCACGGAGCCCAACACACACACTAAAATTCTCACTCTAAGTTCTAGAGCTTCTCTCACTAACCCCGACAAAGATTGAGACCAAAACCCAAACAAAAGATACACAATGATGTATTATAGGCCTGCTTACCGTCATAGCCTTCAATGGACACGTGGCATCACCGGATTGGTGCAGTTAGAAAGGTGATCGCTAGACAAGACAAGTCTCGACAAAGCGACACAACACGCCATGCTACATCGCCGGCGAGAATGACCTCGCCAAAGACAAGACTTCGCAACAGTCAACAAAGACAAAGGTTAGGAGGACGACACTTGACTAAGCTGCCACACCTTGGCCTGGGTGTACACATCTCGCCTAGGCCATACCGCCAAGGACAAAGATTACAAGCATTAAACATCACACCTCGGCGATACACACTTCGCCCAAAGGTAACATCTCAAGAACATGCCGGGTGAAGATGGAGGTCGGCTAAGGTTCCAAATCGCCAAAACGCAAAGGCTCAAAGGCAAACTATGCCGAAGCCGACTCGCCACGCCCCAAACAAAACACGAATTCCAACAACTTACAATAAGACAAAGCAAAACAAGGCAAGTATCAAGATTACAAACTTGACAATTCAAGGTCATACAAAATACATGCAAGCAAGACTGATTCAAAGTGAGGGTCGTTACAGTGTATGTCTTCCAACCCCCACTTCTTTCTCCATTTTACTTACCTGCTTTGATGGTTAGTATTAGGACATGTTTAATTTAGCATACCTTATGCTATGCATGCGTGCATCATTCATCAGTATTGCATGCAGCGGGCTCGGCGCATCATGCTAACATCATAATATTCCAAATTTAAATTGAATACGTGCTACTTGTTGCATCCCACATGCCATCCTAGGATTAGTCGAGCCTATTCTAGCGACATTCTGTATGTGTTGCATTAGCCACTTAATATGGACTTGGATCATGCATGATTGCTAACATGTTTATTGTTTTGGCTTGGAGTACACTATAAGTGCTTTATGTTTTAGCATTTCGCATGAGTGTGGATGTTAACATGACAACATGTTTACCACGTGGCTAGATGCTTATGTGATATAAACTTCCTGAATGCCTGTGGGTGAAGGTTGGATTGTTTGAGTTGGAACGACTCGTTGAAACTGCTTTTAGCCTACTTACAGTAGCAAATCTCAAATCATTTTCCAAACAAAACGGATATGCAATGCTTTGTTCCAAATTAGGCGATGTAGTCTATACTTTTGTGTTGTGCGCATCACATAGTAATTCTAGCTAATTAACCGGAATAAGAACGCATAATGTTTTCAAAACAACATATCACGGTTAATAGAGGCCGATCTTCGGATCGGGCGAGAGGGGGTGCTCATAGCTGACCTTCCCCAATCGTACCCAAGTTCTCGAGCCGAGGCAACTTTGGTGATGACGGACACGTGGCCTTAGGCAAACGAGTCAGGGTTTCCTAAATTCCCCCATTAAAAAATATTTAGGTGGCGACTCTGTATCTGGCAAAGCAGTCCATGTTTGGCATTTCTTTACAAAAATTTATTTTCCAAAATGATTTGCCGGATTTGGACTCTTTGGTCCAAATTAAGAACCGTGACAAATTGAGTCCGAACTGTGGGGTGAGGCCCTCACGCGGGGCGCGTCCACAAGTATCCCTACCTCGAAGTTAGAGCTCAAATGGAGAAGAAGACCAAAATCCAACGTGTTCCAAATCCACAAACTTTTAGATTAAAACGAAGGCCAAGTCACCCTTTACCTTTCTTACAAAGGACTTAGGGTAGATTCACACTAAAGGGAGATGAAACCCTAGAGAGAAGGTTTGTAGAGAGAGAGAGAACTCATATCTAGGGTTTGTGTAAAGAAGAGGGTGAAAAATGCTAAGTATAACCCGCTGCTACCTGCTGATATACAACATGCTCGCTCGAGCGAAGAGTTGGTCGCTCGAGCGACCAGACACAAGAAACCTTTGCTCGAGCGAATAAAGTCTCGCTCGAGCCAACAACTCGAAGCTTCAGGTCTGCAACCCAGAAGCACGTTCGAGCGACAGAATGCTCGCTCGAGTGAAGAACACCAGGCTCGCACGAGCCAAGAAATGCAACTCTCGTGTCCGTAACTGAATAAACGACGCTGAGCGAAGGAAACTCGCTCGAGCCACCAAACACAAAACTCAACTCTCGCTCCAAATAAGAAACCATGGCTCGAGCTAAGGACCAAAGCAAAGAGCTCGCTCAAGCGACAAACTGCTCGCTCGAGCGAAGGACCAAAATTCTAGACAGCAACTATTTGCTCCTAATCACACCCAACCTGTAACAAACCTGCCCAACACATCCTATAAATCAAATATAAAGTATTGAAGGACGGAAACAAGATATAAACAATCGCTAACATCCACTTTAACCAAGTCCGGATCATCAGACAACAAGGTAAAACCCGGGATCGCTATAACCCTTGTAGTAGCTCCAAACAAGGCTTTTTACTATAATCTCTCTTTGCCCAGCTCTTGTGTCTTTACAAGTAGGGAGAAGAAAAAACACAAAAAAACACCTTCCCTAAATCAAAGCAATTCTCAAAGCAATCTTGTTGCTTGAAAACAGTCATTTCTCTTCTTATTTTTAGTCTCCTTCAAGCCTCTCTTTCATGGAAGGTGCTGGTGGTGGTGGTTTTGGGTATGTGAATTTACAAAACAACCCTTCTTTATATAGACCTAGTCCTCCATTAACAGCCATAGAGAGGTTCTTGTCAAGCAAGAACAACCATTTCTCTCACAAACAAACTCAAAACAATGTACACAACCAAGGACTGCTCGTTCCGGCAAGCGTGTACGGTGGTTTTTCTTCTTCTGGTGGTGCAATTGGTGGCTACTCAAGTGACTTTTTAGGGCCAAGTTTTCTGGAGAAGAGCTTCATGGATGGGCTTTTCCATGATAGTGAGACTCTTAAATGGACATATGAGATAGATCCTAATATGGGCTTGAATGAAGATGAAAAATCAACAGAGAGGAATTGTAAAGGAGTGGCAAAGAGAGCAAAATGTGGCTCTTCTACAACTACTCTGATCAAAGGACAATGGACAGATGAAGAAGATAGGTGATATAACACATAATTTTTAATTCTTACCTTTCTTTTAGTCTTATACATCCTGGGGTTTAAATATCTGTCTTCTGATAATGATATATCAATCGATATTGTCTAATATCAGCCCATATATGACAGTATTGCTTATACTAAATCCACATATGTCTACTCTTTACATGAAAGTGCAGTTGATATTGAAGATTTCTATGATTTTGTTTTTGTGAAGGAAACTGCTCAATTTAGTGACGCAGCATGGAGTGAGAAAATGGGCTCAGATAGCAGAGAATATGGTTGGCAGGGTCGGAAAACAATACCGGGAGCGGTGGCACAATCATTTACGCCCTGATATCAAGGTCTTTTTTCTTCACCCAAGCATTATTCCAACAACACTTACCTCGCCGATTAGGCTCTGTTTGGTTTGAGAAATGGTAGCAAAGAAGGGAAAAAAATTTTACACTTCGAATCTGAGTTACTTTCATGTTTACAAACTCTTATAGAACAAAGGTGCAAAGTGTTCAAAACAGCGATTGCTACTGCTAGGAGAGGGGAGGATCGTGTGTTCGAGTCTATTGATCACTCTCTCTTCGGCTCTCCAGTGAAGATTAGTTCCAACAGCGAAACTCTCTCTTGGATCAGTGGCAACAGTATATAGCCTATCAAGTGCACAGTTGAAAGGATTAAAGGCGCTGGTCCTGTTCTACGTTCCATTTGGGTTCCATCTTTTTTCTATCTTCGACTGTATCAACTCTTCGTTCCATCTTCTTTCGGGGTATGCCATTACTTTATTTTCAGATCTCTCTTATTTCATCTGGGTTTTGTGATTTGAGGGAATCGTAGAGTAGGAACTGGTCTTGTTCTGCCCAGCAATTAGTTTCGCACTCCACCTGTTTGATAATATGCCTTAGTGAAAATGTAATGGCAAAAATAGGAAATTGAGGTTGGATTCCGAAAGAGAGGTGGAGGGAAGGAGATGGAGACCAAGGCAAGGATGTTAAGTTTGGTCTATTCACCATTTTTGTGGATAACTTACCTTCAGCTTTGGATGCCAAAACGCTGTTCAAGCTTTCCTCACAGTTTGGCATTGTAAAGGATGTCTTCATTCCGTTCAAAAGAAGGACTGTGTCTAAGTCTAGATTTGGATTTGTGAGATTCAATTGCCCTGTGGCAGCAGACATGGCCTGCTGGTAGAAGAAAGGGTGCTATAAGTTAAAAAAGCTACCAAGGACAAATGCATCAGATTTAAGAAGGGTAGGAAAGAACCCCATTCCATCAGCAGACCTCTTGATCCTATCAGTTACAGGGCTCAAGTTCCATTTTCAGGCCAAAGATCATTCGTTGAAGTATTGAAAGAGGTCACACCCACTGTGGCTAGGAAAGAAAGCTTGTCCATTGAAGCCAATGAAGAGGATCTTGAATGGCTCCATGGTAGTGTAATAGTCAAATTTATTTCTAAATTCTCCACTGTTAACATTGGTAATATCTTGAAGGAGAAAGGCTTGGATCATGTAATGGTCAGGAAAGGGGGTGGTCGAGATCTAGTTCTTACATTTAAATCTCAAGAGGAACTGAAATCAAATCTTTGCAATATCAAAGAATAGTTTAAGGAATGGAGTCAGTTTGTGATGGAATGGAAGCCAGGATTTTTTCTTGAACAAGAACGATGTGTGTAGTTGAGGTGTTATGGCATTACTTTAAACCTCTAGAATAGAGGCACACTCAACAACATTGGAAGCATGTGGGGTATTGTCCTTAGCTTGGATGATGATTTTTGTCAACCTAAGTCCTTCTCCCACACCAGAATCAGAGTGGCTACATCTTGTATGGAGTTCATTAACAAAACTATATCTTTGGATTGCAAGGGTATATTACACCCCATTCTTGTGTGTGAAGATCTTTCAGCAGAATTTAGTAGCTTCAAGGGCAATGGGTTGGAAGAGTGCAGCTCTAACGAAATCTGTGGCAGTGTTGTGGAAAGAACAAGTCCAGAGGAGTGTTTTAGGGAGAAGAAGTTTGACCATGTGATGCAGGTAAACTCAGTTGTTAAGGAGTCAAAGTGGGATGAAGGGTTCATCAGAGAAGAGGAAGTATGCACCAATGAGGTAGATCAGAGGTTAGGGTCTAATGATTGTCATTTGGGCGATGAGGTAAACACAGTTATTGAGGAGACCATATTGGAGGAGTCAGTGCACAGTCCAAATTTTATTGTTGAGCAAGTATCTACTCCTGGTTTCATTAAAAGCTTCAGTGGATCTTGCGTTGGAAGTGGTTTTGGTATCAATCTTGAAGTGGACTTGTCAAAAGCGCTTAGTAAGAATCTAAATAGGAAGGGTCTTTTGAGCCTTAATCAGTCAGGCTTAGTTAGGCAACCTACTTCTGTCCCAAAACTCCTACGGAATGAGAAGAGGAAAAGAAAGAAGAAGGTTCAACTAGAGGGGTTCACCAGCTTTGCTAGACTTCATGGGTAGAAAGCTGCAACAGTCAGCAAGCACACTTCTAAGTCTATCATCTTCAGACCAAGAAAGAACAAGGATTGCATCGCTCAGATCTGTCGGAGGGTATTACTAGTCCGAACAATCTCCTCCTCAATGAAGCTAAAGCCACTATACAATTAGGTAAATCTCTTGGCATCAATTTCAATGGGGAAAAAGATGATGTGCTAAACAAGATTATTGAGGTAGAGCTAAAGGACAAAGAGAGATCCAAATAAATAGGAGGGTTTGGTCTCAAAAGGTTGATGGATGGCATCAAGTAAGCTTAGCTGGAGTTTCTCAGTGGGTATAAGTGTTGTTAGCTAATTTTTGGGTTTTGGCTTCAAGTATTTGTGGTCTTGTGAGCTAGTGTTGGTTTCTCACCAACACTATGCTCGGTTTCTTTTCTTACCCTTTCTTCTTTATCTTCCTTGTTGATGTTTTCTCATATGTAATGTATGTTTTCTGCATCAATAAAGGAATTTCTTTGCTAATAAAAAAAAAAAAAGGTCTTTTTTCTTCACCCTTTTCCTAATTTGAGGTTTTGTCAGAACCACTGAGTGTGGTTTGGTTTCTGTTAAATTTTGCTTTCCTTTTTGCAAAACTAATCATCAAACAATTGTGTTAGATTTCTCATAAAATTCTATGACAGATATCTAAAAACTGAGATTTGGTTTGGGTTTGTGTGATATTTTTCAAATAGTCAAAAGAGAAAACCCTAGGTTGCCTTATCTAGTTTAATTTCCTATTCTCAACTCTTTTTCTTTTTTTAATTATTTAATTTTATATCTTAAAAGTTAGAGATATAGGATTTAGATTGTCAAAACTTCATCAAGGTGATTTGTCGGTTCATCTCTTCATGAGTTTTCTCTTGATATTTTATATTTGGTAATTAATGAAAAGTTTCATTCAAAAAGTGGATTAGGGTTTTGTTTTACATGTCATGGGCTTGACAAGCAGATCTTACGGTGAGTTTGGTGCTGTTCACACCATCTGACATCACTCATTCCATTGTTTTTTTTAAAATTTTAATCCGCAAAAGTTAGTGACATTTCTTCTTCCATCTAACTATCTAGACATGTTGGTTCATGTTTAGAATTTAATGATTATTTAAACAAAAATGCTATGAACCTTTCTTATCAACTCATAATTTATCACAAATATATATGTGGTGAAAATTAAATTGATAAAATGTGAATACATGAGTAAAATGAATTTCAACTATTAGCTTTCTTTTTTGAGTAAAATTTGAGTTCATAAGTATAAATTTATAATATTATTGTTATTTAAATATACAAAGCCGCGTTATATGTTTACTTGGCAATTAATATAATTCCTCGTGAGACAATTAATATAATTCCTCGTGAGACAAGGGCCTGGGGATTGTCTTTCATATGAGCACTTTGACATGCAAAGTGCATTGTCTGTTTATACCCTCTCAAATTCCTCCTTCCACCCACTCTTTCTCAGTGTTCACTTTCAGGTGATTTTGGAACCTTTTCTCCCTCAAAGCATCAATTTTGTTATAAAAAGGTTCACATTTAATGTTTAATTTAATATAATTAGGAATATCATGTACACCCGTGACACTGCAATTTTCTTCGCAAGCTTGCTTTTGAAAGAGTGGGTGGAAAATATGAATAGGGTGATGCAAATATCCTCGGTTTTTTTTTTTTTTTTTTTTTTTTGATCGAAGGTAAAAATCAGCACAAGGCAAAATCATGACAGATTAGATAATTTTGGTCATTTATAAGCAATCATTTTCGCCCTTCTTGGTAAGCTGAAAATTTGACGACTTTGTACTACCTAAAAATTTTGGAAAAACCTTGAATACCACTTTCTTCCTTGGTCTTGAGTCTTGACCAAAAGTTTAATAACCTATCGAGTGCACTCAAATCAAGGAATTCTGTTACAAGGAAGATATGGATGTGTATAATTCATTCTTCAAATAAATACTTGGAGAATTCTGTTAGAAGGAAGATATGGATGTATATATTCCATTCTTCAATATTTTTGAGCTATATATATATATATATATATATTTTTTTAATTCTAAAAAACTAAGACAATTGAAATGTTAGCAACAGCAACACCCTCCTAGCCTTTCAAGTTTGCTCTTTGATTATTCCATCGGTTAAAGCTTATTCATTGCAACCTCTGAGTGAAATAATACGTGCTCACCAAAGCATTGCTATCTGCAACGAAAATGGAGCCTTTTAGAATAATGCAAACATGAGAGAGAGAGAGAGAGAGAGTGAGTTTAAGTTTAACATGCTTTCACTCAGAATGTCCTAACTCAAACCTCCATAGCTTAGGTAATCTTACAGTGAAACAGACGTGTTTTGCATCAAATAAACTAGAATACAAACAAAAAACCCAAAATACAAACAATTAGAATTAGCTAGAAATGAGAAAGCTCTATAGCGTTGGCAATCCTAAAAGCTGAAACTTCAGTGTTTCGCATTGTATAACACTAGAATACAGAAACAAAACATCAGGCAAGCAAAGGCTAAAAAAAGGCTTGTGAACGGGAAATTTCATTAGCATAGGAAAGGTTCCCTAGAGCAATGCGAAAGAAGTTGATACCCTTGCATGAAGAAGACAAACTTGTTTTGCGAGAGCAATTTCCTGTAAACAAGTGAACCGCTGGTTAATTTGTACAGTAAAAATAATGATTTCATGGCAGTCAGCCGAATTACAAAGCATTTTCTTCAGTCATATATCAAACATAAGTTGCATCAGCATTCTTGTTGCAAATAGGTCTGAAGAATGAGAAGCTATTTCTTGTGAAGATAGAAGACACAAAAACGAACAACATAAGCGATACGAGTGAAGAGGCATTATATAGTGTCAAGTTCCACAAGTGGAATGAAGATAAACGACCAACATGAGTTTAAGGAAGTGATATCTCGAGAAACAACTAAATAAGTGATGCCTTCTAACCTTTATATTTAGAGCATCCACACAACTGAAAATGGAACGGCCACCAATACCAAGGAAAAATAAAAATCACAAGGCCATATCCTACTGACAAGCATTAAGGCAATTTCAAACGCATAATTCCCTGCCTAACAGATTATATAAAAATTAGCAAAACCAAAATAGTTCATTGTAAATAAGCAGATTGAAGCTATGCCAGAGTAACTTTCAAAAGATATTGACGAGCAGGACACACAATAAGCTTAAATTTATTTTCTAATACCTGCAATGCAAATGCAACATCTCCTTCATTGACTTTTAGTGTTACTCTTCTTAATTTATCTTCTCGAGATTGACCAAGTTTGAGAAGACCCTGCACTTTGAATCATGCATCTTACCTTGCCATTTCAGGGGATCAGATCAGACAAGTAAATAAGCTTCATGTGCTCAATCTAAATCTTGTATAGAGAATTATATCCAAAGAAATAAATTCAATCAGAACACGCAGCATATTAAGCTCACCTGGTCACCTAGAACTCTACACATGCTTGAAAGTTCCATAATTCCGACTGGTGGGATTAATGTTAATTTGCAGATGTCTAAGTATGATTTACTGAGCTGCATTCATATAGAAAACTTACAAATCTCAATTAACTGTTGTAAAATGTACTCTTCTGAAGTCTTATTGAACACTATGTCAGATAATATACCTCGCCTATAGTTGTATCCTTCTTTCCCCCACAGAAAAGCTTCACAGCAGAACAAATTATAATCTGAAGCCAAGGAAAAAACCGTAAAAAACAGAATAATGTTCCTAGGGATAGATAAGCAAGAGCAAGAAGGAAAACAGCATAAAAACTAACAGGCTACAATTTATCGAAACTGGTTTGGACTTTTGGACAGAGGACCGCAATTCTAAGAGCTGAACAGTTGGCTGCAATAGTATTATGCAAGTTTCAACAAAAATACTTATAACGCTTTTTATGATGCGATGCCATCAATTAAACACATCACAAGGCGTGCCAAGATCAAAGACAACTTTCAGGAAGTTGAGTTGCCTAAAAATAAACATCATTTGATTGATATATATAAAGCGAGGAACATTTGAAATAAGTACATACCTCCCATATTATCATCACTTTTAAAATTCACCAGATCTCAGTTTTGGATGAATTTTCGTGATGTTACAATCATAGGGCACACATGCTAGTTTAGTAACTGAATTCAGTTGACACTAGATTTTCAATTACATCGTATCTAGATTATCTTATTAGATCAAAGCATAACTAAAGTCCTTCGAGTCATGAATAAACTCCTTTAAACAGACCCGTCAATATAAAATGCACATCTTTTGAGTCATAATAGTCAACTAATTAATCATGTTAGCAGAACAAACTTACCTGTTGATGTTGTGGAAGAGATTGTACAGTGTCCATTATTGGTGATCTATAGGTCTTTGACAAAGCAATGGCCATATGGTCAACCCTCACCTGTGACAAGCAGCAAAACTTGTAAGAAATATGAAATTCTTAAAAAGGGATATCTGAATCTGATTGCTTTTAGCTGGGCTAACTAAAAGTTTAAAACTTTATATAGTGAGCCAAACAGTTACTGACAAAACATGTTTTTATATCATTAATTTAACTTATTTATGCTTGGAATGGATGAAGTTGATATAAATAGCAAGTGCCTACAATATCAATTCCTTGCTTTATTAAATCACAAGCTGGAGTTGTCTGTTGGTTTGAGTACCCATTTCTCTGCTAATGAGAAATCCAAATTGCACACAGATTCCTCAGCTCTGCTTGTAGCATCTCAATAGCACTTCTGAAACAGAAAAAAAAAAAAAAAAAAGAAAAAAAAAGAAAAAGTAATTACACTGCAGTTTATACGCTGGTCAAAACAAAAGCATCATTTTCATCACAGATATGCCATCTACATCATTGGTTGTAGATATTGCTGATACTACATTTACAATTTAAAGCCTATCACAGGGCTGAGTGACTACCTTGCTGTTAATAAGATTTAGCAACAGTAATATATGCAAGAAAGACAGCAAATTCCTACATTTCTCGTGGAATCTAATTTCTCAGTCATTAGTGCTGCTTAAAATGAGATCAAGGAGAGCATCATGGATGCACACTTGAATGACGCCAAGCCCCATAAAGAAGAGAGAGAAGGGGCAGAGTAGATAGTTATCGGTGTAATTAATTGCACAGGCATATATAAATTAGCATCAAATTAAATATCAGCGATATACTTGTAGATGTCTGTATTTTCAAAACTTAGACATGTCTATTACATTAAAACTTTCAAAATGTTCTTATAATCTCTTAAATTAAAATTTGCACTTTTCAAAAGTACAATTGATTTCTGCAGATAATATCCATTGATACATCAACATTGCCGGATTGTAATATATCCATATCATCTTATTGATATAGCGTTCCTTGTAAGTAAAAGTGGCTAATGTTGGTCATTGACATCTAAAAAATTCCCATACTATGCCCCTAAGTTTACTCTCTTGTATGCATGATAATTGTTTAGCTGCACATAAGTATGGAAGACATCCTTATTTACATATTCCGAAAGAGTGTTAAGTTTATTACACCCATTGCTCACACACAGATGGTGTACATGTATAGTAATCATTAAGTCCAAACAATTCTATAGGAGTTAAATTTTTTTAACATTATTTCAATGACACTGTCATCTTCTTGATGATTACTTCTAAGCACATTTTCTACCAATCTAATTTCAATCATCTTGAATACAATACAAGTTCAACATATGCTACTAATTAAGTACTGTAACTATGGCAATAAAAGGCCAACCTGCAGATGCACAGAGCTTTCCTCATATCTCCAGATGCAGCTGCAACTTTCTGCCATGTTTTAAAAGATAATCAATTTCTTTGCTCATGAGACAATTACACATAATGGTGTTTGGTGCTGAAGTTTCACTGCTAACTTGAAATATAGAAAATTGAGGCTGCATCCTTAACGTCAAGGGAATTCATTCAAGTAATATTACATATACAGATCCACGACCAAATTAATGGCAATGTGTCAAGAAAAGAGAAGCAATCATTATTTATCGGAACGCAGAAAAAATCAATGGGGGTGACTCACTCTGGCACAGAGTTCCAGGGCTTGCGGTTGAAAGACAATGTACGGAAGTGCCTGTTGGAAGAGAATAGCATTCAGTCTTGAGTTGAGTCAATAACAAATAAATGAATAAATAAATAAATTCTGTTTTAGAGTTTGAAGATTCCATTTTAATTTTTTTTCTTTTAATAAAGAGAATAGCATTCAGTCTTAAGTCAATAACAAATAAATTCTGTTTTAGAATTTAAAGATTGCATTTTAAGAACTTTTTTACACATTCCTTGAACATTGCGCTATCTCCACAATTGAAGTACTTAGATATGTTAACATTAAATGCAGAAAGGTCACAATAGTAGCATTGGATTCCTAGGAAAATACTGAAATGATTAAGTTGCAACTTGTTCAATTATCAACTTGTAATTGCAACTGCAAATGTATAATTTCTCACAGCCTCGACCTACATTTTTTTTTCTTCTTGCTTTTGGAAAAAGCTAGAATTCTAGGCCAACTTCAGATAAATAAAACATAAAAGTCATAATTTCCAACCCGTACATTCACTCAGATGTGATGCTGCCATAGTGAGAACAGGTTGTACACAAAGTGATTTACCTTTGGTCTTGAATAGAAAAAACATAGCATTTGGTCTATCAAGGATATGCAATTCAAAATTATAAAAATTTATTGCTTGATTAAACAGAGGCAGACGACTTGCTTAAAGAAAAGCAAAAAGGAGCACAAGAATTACCATTAACCTCGGCTGAAGAATCATGATGGTCTGATCCTCGGAGTATGCCCGAAAAGTTACCACCATAGGCTTGCCTAGCACAAGAAATGGGTAGAAGTAGAACCAAACAGTAAGTACCAAGACCAACAACACAGCACATTCTTTTATGTCATTTTTATATGTGAAACTTCGATGGGAGGATGGAGAGGGGAATAGAAGACACCTATCACTGAGCATTACACCAAGTAGTGCTTAGCAGTTGCCTCCTGCTATTGCTAAGGAAGGTTTAGGCAAAAAGAAAGGAGGAAGTGAGTTAACCAAAAAGCAGGACTAGGAACTTCCACATTCCCTAATACCAATAGGTAACAATTATCCTTGTTGATGGAAACCAGCTAAGTTGTTAGGGTGACAATTCAATTACGCATTGGTTGAACAAAATTATTGGAGAAATGTTTTGAAGATGTAAGCAATTTAGGGAGAAGGCCAGGCATCAAAGAGGGCCTTAGCGGAAGAAATCTTGTCACCAGACCTGATGAATTAGAAAGGATAGTGAATAAAGATGACTGACTAAAGCAAGTAACTAACTTACAATTCAATGACTGCAGTCTTGGAAGAAATCTATCTGCTAGGTCTATAGCATTAGCTATTCCTGTAAAAGCAAATGGAATATGAGAACTCCCTTACCACAGGCAGCTAACAGCTACTCTGTCATCAAATTCTGCACAAAATCACATAAATAGAGCAAAAAAAGTTTAAAACATTGTATTTGCAACATCATACCTATCAATATAAATCTAGCGAAAGGGAAAGTCGTAAGCGTGAAAAGATCGTGAAGTACAGCCCGGTCTTTAGTTATTAAATAATCCAACTCATCAGCAATAATTAGCCTGTAAACAAGAAATCCACGTGAGCACAACCATACTTATGGTGATACTGATACTCTTAAACAAGTTACATCATATTTTTAAATTCAGAGGGATCCTGCTTTTGTTATATTTAATTCAACATAGCTAATTGCTATATTAAGAGATCAGGGGCCCATATTGTTTTAGGGAATCTAGGACTGCACATGGGTAAGGAAATGCATCTTACATCATCTTCAGGCCAGTTGATTGCTGCTTTTGCGAGTACAAATTCTGAAGATGCTTTAATGGTGAAGTAGAACTTTCGGTTTTCTTCTGGGGTTGATTTTTTCCAAGTATCTGCCAAAGCTAATGCAATGTAAGCATATGGAAGTTGTAATTTTCAGGTGCTCAAAAGAAATAATCCAATTGATTTCAGTACCTTACTGAAAATTTCAGATGTGTTAGTAAGAGAAGTACAGTTTATGGCTAATACATCCGGTGGCTGAAAACCTGCCTGACATCAAGAGTTATGATTCAATTAGTATTAGGGTTAAAAAAGTCACCTATTACAGAATAAAAGGAAATTTATATGCACGTCTATATTTCCCAACTTCCTTATCAATTAACCTGCATTTGCATGTAATATCCTACGTCAAACTCCATAAAAGGCAAATTATGACATAATGATTCTTATTACGTTCCATTCAAATGACTTGTACAAAGATCAGCTGAAGAGCTAGCTTTCAAAATTGGGAAAATAATTGCAATCAATGTAATGCAAGTGAGTGCAAGTGAAAATTGTGCCCGGATTGCACAAAAGAGAAAATCTGACTAGCATTTGTGGTATAATTCATTTTGTTTGGTATCATTTTCAAAAGTTGCTTTTGTTTATAAAAAAATAAAAAATAAGAAGAAAAGGAAAGAAGTAATATTAAAGCACTTTCGACTGTTACTAGTCTCGGTGGATATGATAAAATTGTATAAAAATACAGAAAATGTTTTGGGAGGTGTAAAAAATACATTGATATTCTAATTTTTTCGACATTTTGTTTCTCTTATTGAGAGCCTATTGAGCTGTCATTAGCAGCATCCATATTAAAATTGTTTTGGCAAGCAAAAAAAAAAAAATCTGAAAGACTACTCATGTTTGAGGAAAAATTGAAATATGCTCCATAAGGTCCCAAAAGGTTTGTACTAAAATAAAAGTGACACGAAAAATATATTGTGTTTTCAAACTTCTAAAAACACAAAAATTGAAAACCAAAAACAAAAACAAGAACAATGGAAATGATGCCAAACAATAGAATCCTTAAAACATGTTCTGAACTTTTCCCTTAACAATTTCCAAACAAAGGAGTGACCGATAATTTGTTTGTTGAATATAAACCGGTAATGCAGCAAGATTAACATTTTCAACCAAACACTTATTCAATTAAGGGCAATCAGCTTACCCCCTGTGCCCAATCGACCAGAGAGTCTTTAACTCTTTCCATCAACAGCGATTTCCCAGTCCCTGGACATCCACACACATACAAACTGCCTGCTTTCTCTTGCTCTATGCGTTGTTTACAGAACTCCAAAACCCTTTTCTTCTCATCTTCCCTGCACACAACCGTATGTGTCCATATATATATATATATTTTTTTTATACATATACACACTTGCGGCGGTGAGTACAAATGCATTGTCTTTGAACTTTACATCTAAATTTTTTGACGATTTGATGAAAGAGAAAGATGGATTTAATTTCATAATGGTTAATAGTTATTCGAACGTCAAATATATCATTAATCTTCTAATTTGAGGGAAATTTCATTTTAGTTCTCGTAATTTTAATTTTATTAATTTAAACTCCACATTTTAAATTTCGTGCCAATTGCCCTTAATAAAAGGGCAACCTATAAAATTGTTTAATTGCTCAAACTTGCCTCTTGGATTCCACTTTGGTTTGTCAATAAAATCATCAGACAATTTTTTCACCAGCAATTCGCGAGATTTGACAACCTTATTATCACCAGATTCTTTTTCAATAATTCCCTGGAGAAAAAAAAAAAAAAACATAAAAATGTAAGAAGCTCCAACACTATCACCATCAATGGCAGAATATCAACAGATGCAAATCGAAGTACTTTCAGACTCACATTTTCAGTGCAGTTGAGGCCGCCATTGATGCATCGACGAGGAGATTTAGACTTTGTTCCGTCTTCTGCAGCCGAATCGGATCTCAATCTTCGCTTCCGAAGAGTGGAGTCGCCATTGGATCTGATGTCGCTGATCTTGATGGATTTGGTATCGTTGAGTTCATTGCTGATGATGCTCGGCATGATTGAGAGATCGAAGAGGTCAAACTCTTACCAAAAACAAAAGAAAAAGGGGGCAAATGTCGAGAGAGAGAGAGTTGTTTTTTTAGCGGGAAAAACGTAACCTTATCAAGTGTGCTTAGGGTGCAATGCGAGTTCGGTTGGGTTGGAGGTTTGTTCAAATTTAGTCCGAATTGTATTTCGTTGTGTCCAAGCCCACCCAAGTCTGACCATGAATCCGAGCATTGCTGTCCAAGCCCACCTAAACCCGACCATGAATCCGAGCATTGCTGTCCAAGCCCAGACCAAGCTTTGTATTTTGAACTCGGATTAGTCAATTGTCTAAACTCACAAGTCCAGAAACCTGTAGGTAGACCAATTATCAACACATTTTTATCACTTCTTGCTTAAGAATCTAGTATACGGTACTTCTAGTTTTCTTTTTCCTGTTATTTTTTACTATTTAATAACCTCACTTAAAATAATTTCCATTTGAAAGGGACCCAAGAATTGAAAAAATCATAACTGGCTGCTAGTTTAAATAGTCAAGCAAGATGCTAATCCAACGGTGAAAGACTAACCAAAAAATAAAAATTAAGAATAACTATTTTATTTAATTTATATATATTATATAATTTATATAATATATTAAATTCAATTCGGGTTCGGGTTGCTCGTGTTGGCCATTGATTCTGCCCAAGCCCGATCCAAATTACAATTCAGGCATCAAAAATCTGCCAAGGTCCATTCAGATTACAAGATATAGTTTCCCAAGTCTTAAAAACTTCGTGTTGGGCTCGGTTGAGCTCGCCTGAGTTGCACCCTAAGTGTGCTTCGCCAATGTGTAGTGTAAATAGATTTGAACTCGTTTAGGTCTGTTTGTTTTCAGAGATAGGATGGAGGTGATTCATAATGAGGGAATTAGTAGTGATGGCATTGATAGTGAGGGGATTAAGTAAAATTGTATTTGTTTTGATGATAATTGTTAGTGTAGGAATTATTAAATTATTTTTATATAAAATAATAAAACAAATAAAAAAATATAAAAAATTAAACATTAATGTTTAAAAAAAAATTCAATATGTAAAAAATAAAAAATAAAATTTAATCTCCTTACTATTTTTGTAATACTACCTCCATCTCCCCCATCTCAATCCCCCTTCCAACCTCCATCTTAATTCCTTCCTACATCCTAATCCATTCCCCAACTACAAACAAACACAACACTAAGTAACCCCACATCCATCATAATGTCCTCTCATCCATTACACCCCAAAACAAACGGGGCCTTAGGGTTCAATTGGGACGTTGATTGATTTTTTGACTTTTTAATTTTTTTTTGTGACTATTTTAGTTTAGGTTAAAAGGTTTCGTTTGTGATAGATTTTTTTAATTTTTTTGACTTTTGTGAAAAAAATGAAATAATTATGATTTAGATATGACATTTTATCTTATTGACTTTTTAACTTATTTTGTCTTTTGTGATTAAAATAGCCTTTTACCCCCAAAATTTTGTATGCCAAACGAATGTTTAGTCAGCTTCGGTTAGAGCTTCTACGCTTACATTTTTCTTTCATCAAATTTAAATTTGTTGATGGAAAAAAAAAAAAAAATTTTGGTGCTCCAATCATAATGTCAAACCAATATCAAATTAATGATGTCTTAAAATTTTTATCAAATTAAGGATGCTTGGAATGTTCCATCAAATTTGTAGGTGATTGTTGGGTCGGATGTCCTCCTGGACATAACCTCTTCCTTGCAAAATTATTCTCAGAGGTTGTGGTCAATTTACACCAAACGGTCGACTGACAGACATGCTTTGGGTCGACTAGTGTTTTGATAACAATTCAAAATTTTTTGTTAAAATGAGTGATATTAGATGAAGTTTTTATTTAAATTTTATTCAAATTTGTGAAAAAAAAAAAATTTAACCGCCGGAGATGCTCTTACGGCGTTTAGTCAAAATAAAAAAAAAAATTTCACTATAAAAATTAACTCTATACATGTATTTCGTAAAAAGTTGAAAATTTATTGGAAAAAAAAAAATCAATTTCCAAACAAACCTAGATCTTTAATGAGTTTATTGAATTATTTAGGGTTGATTACGCTTTCTACTTCAAGTATTGTCAAATTATCTAATTAAGGCTCGATTGGAAATTAAGTTTTTAGTTATTTTTAACTTTTAATGGAATAATGTGCAAAAAAAAAAAAAAAAGAATAGAAATAATGATTTGATAATTTGTAGTATTTTTTTTTGACTTTTTGACTAAAAATCCTTATTCCCAAACAAAGGCCATAATTCATTAACCATTCATTGAATGTACTAAATTCTTGTAATATATTAATCAAAATTAATTTAGTTTTTGAATTATTGATTAAATCTATTAAATTTAGGAAGTATTTAATTTCAATCAAGTTAGTCTTGAAAGAATTACAAAAATATAATATAAGCTCATTATAAATTAATAAAAGATAGCTAAAAAAAACTATTTCAAAAAAAAATCTTAAATTTCTATTGTGTTTTTAAAAAAAAATAGGTGGTACTTCTTAGGTGAAGTTCTTTTATAAGAGTGTAGAATGTTTTACTTATATTATGTACCCCGCCACGTGAGCTCGAGATCAGAGCTCGACACCAAAACGTCGTTTTGGTGTAAAACGACGTTTTGGTGTTTTTTTTCTTTTTGGTTTTCGTTTGAGGTTTGAAGAAGAAGGAGAAGGAGGAGGAGAAGGAGGAGGAGGAGGAGGAGGAGGAGGGGCCATCTGGCTGGAGGAGGAGGCGGTGGCAGTGGCGGTGGCGGTGGTGCGACGATCGGCGAGGAAGCGGGACGAGCGAGGCTGAGCGAGGCGACTTCTGGCGGAGGCTGACGGCGGGGTGGGGACCCAGGACGCGGTGAGCCCTCTTCTCCTCTCTTCTCCTCTTCTCCTCTTCTCCCTCTCTCCTCTCTTCTCCTCTCCTCTCTCTTCTCCCTCTCTCTTTCTCCCTCTCTCCTCTCTCGAGCCATTTCTCGAGCCACTCTCTCGAGCTCTCAAACATTTCCGTATTATGTAATAGCTACTTGCTTGTATTTATCTACTGTTACATGCCAATTTCGTTTATATACTAATTTTCAATTAACTGTATTTATGTTTTTCATTAAGTTTTTAAAATAATCTAATTAATGTATTTTTTGTTTTATTACTATTTGTAGCAAATGCTATTATTTAAATTATTTGATTATATTTGTTTAGTATATTTAATACTCATAATTTTATTACTAGACTAGGAAATTCGATTTTAATACTAATTTAAAAACACAACAAAATAAGACAATAGAAAGTTATTGTGAAAAAAATAAATATTTCAGAATTCAGTATGGAGCCGCAACCAAAGCTTTGAATCGAGAATCGATTGATTTGAATAATTCCATCATTTTCAAAACTAAACTAGAATCAAAATCAATAAAAATTATACTAAATTGATAGTTTGGAGTAGAATGGATCAATTCATCTGTTTCACCAATTATTTTAACACCCCTATCAGTAGCAGTATGAGAATTATTTTGAGGTGGACATTACAATTCAAATTGAGGGAGTGTTTGGGACACAAGTTTATGGCTGAAGTAGTCAATAAAGACAAAAAAAGGTAAAATAACAAATAAAACAAAATGTTATATTCACACTATGATTATTTCATTTTTTTCTTCTTACAATCATCAAATAAATTACCAAAAAAAAGCTAAAAACTAAAAATTATCTCAAACTCAATTTTTTAAATAGGATAAAATAGACAGAAATAACGAGTAAAGTAGCCAGATTTACAAACAAATCCTAACTCAACAATGAGAGAGAGTGCTGCCGCCACAAGATAAGCATTAGCGATCAGTCATCCAAGCAATTAATTGCATGACCATAATAAGTTCTCTCCTATTCCCCTCTCAAGAGTTATAATTTTATGGGAGAATTTTAGATTAAGATAAAACTTGAAAAATAATTATAAATTAGTGATAAATTTTATCAATATTAATAATTAGGGCAAATTACATCGATTGTTTAGACATTTTGCTCTTTATGTCATCTTGGTCTCTCCACTTTCAATTGACTTAATTTTGACTATTAATTTTAAATTTTGTATTAATTTGGTCCAATTGATAATGCTTAATGTTTTTTGATAGAAAACAATTCTTGGATTAGTTGAGGTTAACTCATTGAATTTAGTAAATTTATAGTTTCTTGTATAAAATATAACACATGCTATTTATATACATATTTTTCATAAAAAAATATTAAGAATTGTAATTAATTAGACCAAATTAAAATAAAATTATAAATTTAAAGTCAAAAAGTTAATTGAAATTACAGAGATTAATTAGGGTTATTCCCCAGGGAAGTGGAATAGAAAAAAGGGCCACTCAAGTATAACCTTGACCTTCAGCTAGCTCTAAAAAGATGCTTCCCAATGATGGATCGGGTGAAAGAGCTGCATAAGGAGATTCAATCGCTGGAGACTAAGAAAGGGTTCTAAAATGAAATAAAAATGGAAGTTCGGATCATTGCTACATTTAATGTAGATTGCAGGGGTAGGTTGAAAACCAAAGAATTTTTTAAGACAAAGTCTGTAAATGAAGGTGTTCACTGAAGCAAGAATCTAGGTAGAAATCTAGCTTGTTACAAAAGCGATAATTAACTCTACCACTTTCAAATTACTAGTAAGGGGTAATTTCTCCTAATTTTGTCACCAAATTGACTTGGGCAGCCATCATTTCTAATCAATAGTACCTCCCTTCAAGTTGAACGGCATTTAGTGCCCTAAAGCACCCTTTCTTTGGTGCACAAAAGTTTGTTAATACAGCGGTCATTACAAAAATTAAGGTTTTGGGGATTAAAATTTAAGAATAAAATTATTTTTTTAGAATTAAATATTTTTATTGAGAAAAATATCGTCATTATATTTTTAATAACGAAAATTGGACATTAGTGATAAATTATTATCTATTTGAGACCAAATTTTTTGTTTCAAAAAATAAAGCATTTTGAGACCAAATTATTTTGTCCCAAAAATCTATTTATTAATGATATTTTCAAAATTTTGTCGCTAAAAGCCTTATTTTGACTTTTCAAGACCTTTTTAGCGATTATCTTCATGATGATAGAAATTAGTCCTAAATGTCTTTTGTAACAAAATTTTTACTTTTAGAAACCAAAACATTTGATCTCCAAAACTCTTATATGTAGTGGGTAAAAAGTAATTTCCTTGAGGGTGGCCAAACAATGGCGTGAATAATTATAAATGGTCCTATTAAAAATTATTAGAATCATGAAAAAATTATAATTATAATTATTAATATATATAAAATTTACCAATTATTTGTAAATTTTTTTTATAAAATTTACATTGGATTCAAATTTTCCTAATTGTAACAAGACACAAACTTTCCATATATTCAAAAATAATAGTGTAATCTTAATTTAGCAAAAATGATTTATTCTCGATGGTTAGTGACTAACCCACTAATCTCTCCACCACTATTTTTCTACTTTTGTTTGAGAAGAGAAGTCGAGGAGTTACAATCACCTCAATCTCGATCGTTGGATGAACCCTCGATCAATGGTTTCCAACCCTTGTAGTAGCTCCAAACAAGGCTTTTTTACTATAATCTCTCTTGCCCAGCTCTTGTGTCTTTACAAGTAGAGAGAAGAAAAACACAAAAACACCTTTCCTAAATCAAAGCAATTGGAAGCAATCTTGTTGCTTGAAAAGCTTCTTTCTTTTCTTGTTTTTAGTCTCCTTCAAGCCTCTCTTTCATGGAAGGTGGTGGTGGTGGTGGTTTTGGGTATGTGAATTTACAAAACAACCCTTCTTTATATAAACCTAGTCCTCCATTATGACCATAGAGATGTTCTTGTCAAGCAAGAACAACCATTTCTCTCACCAACAGACTCAAAACAATGTGCACAACCAAGGATTGCTTGTTCCAAGCGTGTATGGTGGTTTTCTTCTTCAGTGGTGCAATTGGTGGCTACTCAAGCAACTTTGGGGCCAAGTTTTAGGAGAAGAGCTTCATAGATGGGCTTTTCCATGATAGTGAGACTCTTAAATGGACATATGAGATAGATCCTAATATGGGTTTGAGTGAAGAAGCCAAATCAAAAGAAAGGAATTGTAAAGGAGTGGCAAAGAGAGCAAAAGGTGGCTCTTCTACAACTACTTTGATCAAAGGGCAATGGACAGATGAAGAAGATAGGTGATATAACACATAATTTTTAATTTTTACCCTTCTTAAGTCATATACATCCTAGGGTTTTAAACATCTATCTTCTGATAATGATATATCTATCAATATTGTTCAATATCAGCCCATATATGACTGTATTGCTTATACTAAACCCACATATGTCTACTCTTTACATGAAAGTGCAGTTGATATTGAAGATTTTTATGATTTTGTTTTTGTGAAGGAAGCGCTCAATTTAGTGACGCAAAGATGGAGTGAGAAAATGGGCTCAGATAGCAAAGAATATGGTTGGCGGTAGGAAAACAATCTCGGCGGTGGCACAATCATTTCATACGATATCAAGGTCTTTTTCCTCACCCTTTTCCTAATTTGAGGTTTTATCGAGAACCACCGAGTGTGGTTTGGTTTTTGTTAAAATTTGCTTGACTTTTTGCAAAACTAATCATCAAACAATTGTGTTAGATTTCTCATAAAAATCTATGACAGATATCTAAGAACTGAGATTTGGTTTGGGTTTGTGTGATATTTTTCAAATAGTCAAAAGAGAAAACCCTAGGATGCCTTATCTGGTTTAATTTCCTATTCTCAACTCTTTTTCTTTTTTTAATTATTTAATTTTATATCTTAAAGGTTAGAGATATAGGATTTAGATTGCCAAAATTTCATCAAGGTGATTTGTCCATTCATCTCTTCGTGAGTTTTCTTTTGATATTTTATATTTGGTAATTAGTGAAAAGTTTCATTCAAAAAGTGGATTAGGGTTTTGTTTTACAAGTCATGGGCTTGACATGTAGATCTTATGGTGAGTTTGGTGCTGTTCACACCATCTGACATCTCTCCTTCCATTTTTATTTTTATTTTAATTTTAATCCGCAAAAGTTAGTGACATTTCTTCTTCCATCTAACAAGGCTAGACATGTTGGTTCATGTTTAGAATTTTATGCTTATTTAAATATAAATGCTATGAACCCATCCTTGTCAAATCATAATTTATTACAAATGTATATATGTGGTGGAGATTAAATTGATGAAATGTGAATACATGAGTAAAATAAATTTCAACCATTAACTTTTTTTTTTTTTTGAGTTCGTAATATTGTTGTTATTTAAATATACAAAGCCACGTTATATGTTTACTTGGCTATTAATATAATTCCTCGTGAGACAAGGGCCTGGGGATTGTCTTTCATATGAGCACTTTGACATGCAAAACTTATAGGGTCAGTCCATTGTCAGTTTATACGCTCTCAAATTCCTCGTTCCACCCACTCTTTCTTACTGTTCACTTTCTTGTGATTTTGGAGCCTTTTTCTCCTCAAAGCATCGATTTTGTTATAAAAGGTTCACATTTAATGTTTTCATAGATAAGTTCCTATAGTGCTACACAGCAAAATAAATAAAAATAAATAAATATAAAATGATGTGATAAATTTTAAATTTATCATTTTAAAACAAAAAATTCATCAACTTGACTTATACTTTTAAAAATGCCACTACCACATTATTCTAATCAAGAATTTTGTACAAAAATTTTATAAAAATATCACTTTTCTTACAAAGAAAGTGTAATATTGATTTTCCTATATACTTTCTATGAATTTTTGTCTACAAAGGCACATGGCATTATTGAAATTTATTAGAGTTTGGTACCTTTTTTTGTTATTTTATTTTATTTTTAATTTTCCCCTATGTATATTGCATTGTTTATAATACACAATGTGGCGCCCTTGTTTTTTATTTTTATTTTTTTTATCAGAAAGATACTTGGATTGAAGAAGAAGAGAGCATATTGGTTGAAGCTCATAAGAAAGATGGCAGCAGATGGGCAGAAATTGCCAAGAGAATACCGGGAAGGACCGAAAATTCAATAAAGAATCACTGGAACGCCACCAATAGAAAGCAAAATTCAAAAAAGGAATAACACCAAGAAACCACAAGGGAGCCAGAATGGGATGTCTCAATCTCCACCCTCCATACTCCAAGCCAACATCAAAAGCATAAATCCATCTAAGAGGCCCGCCACCACCACTGGCTCCACCGTCACTAAAGACTTCTCAACCCATTTTGCTCATCTTGGGGACTTATCTGAGTCCTCCATTGATGACTCTCCGGCTTTATGAACAAAACATTCAACGACTAATTGAACTTCATGATAAATTTCTTCGATACCAAAAATGACCTCTGACTGAGAATTTGGTGGTAAAAACAATTCCAAGGCTTCAATTAAGGCAAAAAGACTCAAAATAATCATTCTAAGAGTGTTTACGCCTTAAATCGCTTCGGATTACTCAACAACACCAATGGTGATGATCACCTTAATGATATGGTTGTTGACACTAACATGTTCATAAATGCCCCAAATAAAGAGCTTCCAATAACCCATTTCTCTTCTCGACATTTACCATTCTTTTACATTGGATGGATAATCCAATGCTTTGCCTTCCATGGATAACTACTATAATATTATTGATAATAACTTCAAGGTGGATTGCTTTGGTCAAGCTTCTTTGATGGGAAGAAAGATATGGATTTGATGGAGATGGTTGCTTCTTCTCATTAGTTCTCTATGGGTGGCAATGCTATCTTTGTGATCCGAGTAAGTTCTCCTCTCTAGTTCCTTTTTCCTTTCTTTTTAATTCTACCGATAAGGTATGTACCAAAAGCCACTTTTGCAAATGAAGTATGGTTTTAAGTATTGATGATATGTATTTTATTGGAATAAAAATTACATATGCATTGTCGATTTTTTATACGTATGAGTTGATAGCCAATACATTTAGTTTTAGTGGTATAAAATTTCTTTTGTGACTATAAGTTTACGTTGATTTTTTTTTCTTGAATGATCTACTTAAAATGAATTAAAATTGAGCGATGCAAAATAAACTTGAGATGGTCAATGCAAAATAGACTTGAGATGGGCCCACAATATCGAGTTGAAAAAATCATGAAATGCGAACTTCATGTGAAGTGAATCACATCCAAAACAAATTTGGTCTACTCATTTTATTATGAATTTTTTTACACACCTAGTGTTGATAATTTTATATTAAGATTTTTCTTTTGGATCCAGTTATGTGTGTTGATAATTTTATATTAAGATTTTTCTTTTTGGATCCGTGTTATCTTTGGTTTAAAGACTATATGCAAGAGAAGTGTACTACGTAAACTGAATTTAGGTGGCTTGAGGCAAATTTTTGCAGGATACTTTTATTAGAAATGAGACTTGAGAATTCTTAAGTTAAACTCATTATGTTCTAGGTGTGAACACTAACACTTTAATGCTTTGAATAAATATATATAATATTTGTGGGTTATATATATATACACTATATATTTTAAATATATATGAGTGTGTTAGTTTTCTCTGCTCATCGGTTGTAATCACTATTTCATTTAGCTTTTTCTTTTCTTTTCTTGGTTTTCTTGTGCTTTTTTCCTTCACTTTACGAACGGCTTTCAACCTTGTGGAGCTTTTGTTTGACTAAAGTTTTGTTTCTTTTGAGAAAGAAACTGAAGTGAAGCAAATGAAGGCATGAATGGATATGACCTAACAATTGGCTAACTCTCCATGCATTATGCAACGATGCTGGTTGAGTAATCAATGCTTTCAATGCATTTTATAGTGTACATAAATGGAAATTTTAATGACAATAGAAATATGATTAATGCTAATCATAAATTTTTATCACATTTTAAATATCATAAATGCAATGAATTCCAGAAATTTCATTAATATCTAATGGTTATGATTGTGCTACCTAAAATGATATTTGAAATATTGGCTTATTTTAGAAAGATAGTTAAAATTAATTTTTTTGATTTTTGACTTTTTTGAAAAAACATGTAAAAAATGTGAGAGATGATATAACCAAAAATAGATTAAAACTGACTTTGACTTTTTAACTCTTCCCAAAAGAGCCCATTGTCATTGTAGCATTATCTAGAAATATTTATGATCGTTTACATATATATATATATATATTTTTTTTTTTTTCAATCTTGTTGTTTAATAAATTCTTTTAGAAAAGTGATATACAAGCCCACTTTCTAAATCCATTTTCTAGACCCAATGATGTCCTCAAATGATATGATTGGTTGGTGATTAACGAAGATATGAGAGAGAGTGTTACATTTTAGATATCATAATTAATTGTCACATCATTAAACTTGAAAAGCTATGTCTAATTTTTACTTGAATAACAATTTTTCATTTTTTTATTACACTAAGTACCCTAAAAATCAGTTCTGCTTTGTAGCTCGAATTTCTTTTGGCCCGAGTGGCTTGATAGTGTCCAAAACGACAAGTTGTTTTTAATGCAGGTAAGAAAAAGTAGGTCCTTTTTTTTCTCTACAGATGAAGAAGAAGTAGCAAAAGGAGGAGGAGAGAATAGGAAGTTGTATAAGAGAGAGAAATCATCATCATCATCAACAACAACAACAAACAACACAAAGTCAGAGAGATTCATCCTCTATTTTTTTGAAGATTAAAAATCAAACCCAAAAATCCAAAAATTAAACCAAAAATTAGAGATTCAAAACCCAAAAATCAAAAAAATCAAAATCAACACATCATCATCATCATCAACAACATATCATCATTATCAACAACAACACATCATCATCATCATCATCATCATCATTATACGCTCCTTGATTTGTACCCAAAGGCGCCGCAGGATGAAAGCGTCGGTGATAGCCGGCACCGATGGTGCTCCTCTCTCTTCCTCCTTCTTCTCTCTCTCTCTTCTTCTCTCTTCTTTCTCTTCATCCCTCTATTTCAACGATATAAGAGGAAAAGAAAGAGAAAAATAAATAAAAATAAATACCCAAAAAGACGCCATTTTTGGGTATTCGAGGCCACGTAAGGGCCAAATTTTTTTTTTTTCTGAGCTAATGAAGGATTATTCTTTTTAAAAATTCTCTCCACACAGCCAGCATTTTTCTCTCTCCATACCACCTATTGCTGCCCCCTTTACCTCCAACGCCCCACTGGCCGCCTCCTCTTCTCTTACCCTAGCTCTACTATCCCTTTCCTCACTTGCCTCCTAATCCCCTCATTCACTTATTTTCACTTCCCCAGGATCGCTAGCAACCATCACTTATCCTTTGAACAACCATCCTAGCGTTGCCTAACACAAGTCCAAGCCTAAAGAGAAGAAGATAGTGGGGAGGGTTCAAGAAGAATTGAACACCATGGACATTGGCGTTATTATCTTATAAAAGAAAATGAATATAGGCAATGTATTTTTAACAACATTGGCCCATATTTTGTGACTATATTTTCAACGATAGTTGTTTTTTTTCAATGTTTAATTTAACATACATTTTTCATAAGAGATTCTATTCAACTCAAAATATGTCTAGAAAATACTTAATTCCCTAGTTATAAATTTAATTTTATTATATCTCAATATGAATTTATTAATAACAACAACACATAATAAATCTTAAAATATTTTTTTTTTTCCCCTTATGTACACCCTAATCCACTATTCTTATTTAAATCTCTTCATCTTTCTTCCCTCAAGAGATCAAAGTTATTTATAATGCCGCCATCTTCTTTTTCTTCTTCTTCTTTCTCACTCCAAAACTCCAAATCTATCCTATCAAAATTCACCATTATATCCATTAATATCATTATTTTTTTATTATTTTGAAACCCTAAACCCTAGAAGAAAGTTTGAACAATTAAACAATGGAATGAAAGTAATAATCAAGATATTTTAAAGCAACCCACATCAAGAGGTAAGATTCATATAAAAGTCAAAATATAATTATTAATTTTTTGTATTTTTTTCACATGTCCCATTACAATGTTAAATCTTTCAATTTTCACAATCCTTATAAATAGCATTACAACACATATTTTCTTTTTTTAGGAATAAATCTTTGGAACTCAATATTAGTAGTATCCTTCACAAAAAAAAAGGAATTATATCTGCGGCACCTTTTAATAATTTTTTTCTATCTTTTTTACTCTTTCTTTGTTGAACTTTATATTTTGTTTTGAAAAAAATTTTCTTATTTTTCTTCCATATTCCTCAATTATTTTTTGATACATGGCTATGTTTTTATTCGCAAAGCTTTTGCAATATTGTTGTTGAAATATAAATTAAGATATTTTATGAATTGATAATTGTGATTAGATCATCATGAATGGCTTTGTGAAAATTCTTTGGAAGCATAAAGGGGTTTCATACACTGAATTTTCTATATTTATAATGCTTATATGCTTATAAGTTTGTTTGTTTGTTTTTTGTTTTTTGTTTTTTTTTTGTATTTGAGAATTATTTTCGTATTGAAAAGTTTTTGGAAATAATTTCTAGTCTTTTTTAGTTTGTTTTATTGTTTATTATTTATTATTTGGCTTTACCTTTTGAGGGTAATTTGGGAAAAATAATAGAAGGTGTAATGAGTAAAATAAAATTTTAAATAAATAATTAAGTAAGGTGTACTTAGCAAAATTGGGGAGTACTTAATGATTTTTTTGGTGTAAATAGAATCCCCTTTCTCATGTGTTAACATTATTTTTTCTGATTGTTAAATTGGAATTTGAGATACAATTATGGGAGCATCGACAGCAAAATTATCACTTTGGGACCATGGCTATTTTACAAAATTGTGAGAAGAAAAAAAAGATTCGAAACCAAGGTTCCATCCATAAACTAAATTGGTATCTTTCAATGGAGTGCTAGGCTTGTACCGTGAAGTTTGGTTCTAGGTGAGTCAAGCTTCCATATAAACAAGCAATTACTATAAATTACAAAAATTTAAAAGAAACTCTTGATGAAAAAACCACTTTTGGATTTCTAACATCCAAACATACTTGATTTTTGTTGTTTTTGTAATTGTACCTTTAGCCTTGGACTTGTGTTTGGCAATGTTTCTCACTCTAAATGGCCATTTGTGCAACCTATTATGCACGCCATAATATATGTGCAAAAAAAAATAAAATAAAAATCATAGAAGTATATACAAAATAAAAAATTAAAATGTGGTTCAAATTTTTGATCACTTCTTAATTTTGTTGTACACTTTTTTACGCCCATAACATTATTGTTTATGTTGGATGGACCATTGAGAATTTTCTCCAACTGTTGAAAAAAGTCCCACAAGACCGATGGATAGCGGTTTATGGCAAAGTCGAACTAATTTTTAGTCCACTTAATTCATTGCTTGCAGGATTCATCAAATAATTTCAATTTTTTTTCCACAAAAACTCTAATCATCTAAAAGCCTAGAACAATAAACCTTATTTTGATATTGGGCCTAAGGCCTCCAAAAATGTTTGGGCCACTAATGGAGTTTAGGAATGAGTTTCTTTAGGAACTTCTTGATAGTCTCATATATCAAGTTCAAAACCCAGTTAATCCCAAAACAAAACACTTGCACAAATTAGTCCAATACATTTTTAATTGTAACCAAAAAATCTCGCTTTTTTTTTTTTTAAATTCTGACATTTTTCACATCTTACTACGTCAAACTTCCATCAAGCGATAAATGGGAGACTCATTAAAATGTTCAATATCGCGGGAAGTTGCCGGAGTATCCTTAAAATCGGAAGTCATGGAATGTCTAGAATATTGCCAGAAAAAAAAAGAAAAATAAATGGATAAATTATAGCAAAAAAAACATAGCAAAATTTGTTAAATATTGATAAATTAAAAGGAAAAAAAATGAAACGACAAAAATAGCAACAATGGGAAAAACATATGTTATTTTTCAATTTTTGTAAGAGTTCAAGCAAATAATATCTAAATAGTGATCAAATTGAAAAGTAAGTTTTGAAAGCGTAAATATTACGGTTCAAAACATCTCAATAAGCATTTATCTTTATTAATCAAACTGAAAAACATGTTATGAAACTGTAAAATTTTACAGTTTTATACCATGATTCATTCCAGCACCAAAAAAATTTGAAACTGTAAAATTTTACAGTTTTCACCGCCTGTAACTAAAACTCGAAAACTATTTGTTTAGAATTCGAAAATTTTCTCCATTAGAACAGAAAAACAGAAGTAAAAAAAAAAAAAAAAAGAGATCGAAGAAGAAAGGCGGATGTAGAGAGAGGATTGTACTTCGACAATTATTTTTTGTTTAGATTTAGCCAAATCTGTTGTAGATCTACTCGGTCGATGTAGATCCGAGTAGATCTACATCAGATCTAAGTAGATCCACTCATCTTCGTCGGAAATATATCATCTTCTTTCGGAAATATATTATCTTCGTCGTTGAGTGAAGTCATGAGTGGATTTCGATGGTTGGCGGCTATCAGTGAACCCCGATCAATGGAAAAAGACATGATCACCGGTCGTCGTCCATGACAAAGACGATGAGAGAAAAATGCAGAAAAAAAAAACGAGAGGAAGGGAAGCAAAAGCGGAGAAAGGACTTTTGGGTGTACTCAAAAAGTTATGGGATTAAATGGAATCCACATGTTTCACATGGGACCTGTGAGTAATTTCCCCTTTCTTTTATACTGTGTTTAGTTGAGTGATTTGAGAAAGGATTTGGAAATGGAAAGGGAAAGAGAAAATGTGCGTGAAAATAAGAGAAATATGAGTATATTTCATTCACATTTTGCCTATCTTTTTCTTTTCTTTCCAAATCCATTCCCAAATTCTCAATCAAACACAACATTAATGAAAAGGGTCATTATATAGAATCCAAAAATCATCACAATACACTTAACTTAAGTTTAAAAATTTTAATTCTTATTATATCTTAATGTGAATTTACTAATAAGAACAACACATATTAAGCACTAAATAAAAAGTATATATTTTTCTATGGTACACCCTAATCAATTATAACTAATCTATGACATGTGCTATACACACGAGATAAAATAATATATTATTTTTCAATAAGATAAATATTATTTACATTTTATCTTCTTTTTTTTAATAATATTTTCTTTGCTCATAAATAAAAAATTAAATACAAATTTATGAGTTGTGTATTAATGACTTCCTCTCTCCACCCAAACAAATTTAATTGTTAATCAATCGTGTTTTTAATTTTTTTGAAAACATAATAATAAACAATTTATGTTATTAGTTTTCTCTCTCCCAACCCATACATTCAGTATTTTTCCTTTGAAATGTATAAATAATGTGTGAAATTCACTAAAATAAAATAAAAAATTACAAATAATTGTATAAAATGTGTTCATTCCATTTAAAAATTAAAAATATTAATTAAAAGAGCACAATTAAATGACATTTTGAAAATTAATAGAACTTAAGAACTTTATAAGGAACAAAATAAAAATATAAGACATTTCTTTTTAAATTTATTGATAAGGATTTCTATTACGAAAATTTTAAGTTACAAATATTTAGGATTGAATGGCCTAAACAATATATTTTTTTTTAAAAAAAAAGTTTTGTAGTTTGAGACTTAAAACTCTAAAAACAGTCTTTGTTAAAATTAAAAAAAAAAAAAAAAATCATTTACAGTACTCTATATATTAAAAGGATTGGATAATCTCATTTTATTTTATTATTTTTTTAAAGTTAAAGCATATTGCTTTTTTTTTTTTAGTAATGGTTAAATAAGTCATATTGTTTAGTAATTTTCTTAGTTTTCTTAACTTTTTTTTAAAACTTCATATAGGAATACGTTTTTAATGATTTTTTTTTTTTATTTAAAGAAAGAAACTGAATGCAATTTTTATTTGTAATTTTAATTTCGAGTAACCCAAATTTTATTTTTATTTTTAAAAACATATATTTTGATTAAAATAAAATCAACATGACGAATTAGGTCAAGGCGTAGAAGGAATAAGAATTTGTTTTTTGGGTGGGGACTAAACTGTGACAATTTGTAAAATATTCACTTTTAGCTTGTTTTATGAAATAACTTTTTTTTTCTTTCTTTTTTGACTTGTTGATATTTGAAAATGACAAAATGGTTTTATAACTAAAAACTATAAAAACTAAAAAATTACTTTAAATATCATAGGCAGATGAGGCCTTAATTACGTACTTTGTGCGCAAATTTTCAATGTCCAAAAAATGTACTCATAATTTTATTCACACATATATATATATATATATGATTCAAATTGTAATGTGAAGAATTTACTCTAGATCAAATTCTAAGTACTAATATGTAAGTATCAATTTCTACAAAACTCATTACTAAAGCTATTCCAAATTTTAACCCTAAACTACATTCCAAATTAATTTTACATATTTGTAATACTCTTTTCTATGAATAGAGTTTTTCATTAAAAGTAAATGAATAACCTTTTGTTCTTTGAGTGCATCTTCAATGAACAAACAAACAAAAATAAAAATGAAATGTAAAAGCGTGAAAATAATACCATTATAAAAATATTAAATTATTCTACACTTATAAACAAATCATACATTCTAACGAAGTTTTATTGAATAAATCATATAATAATGGCATTTGATTGAGCAACCTCAGTAAATACATTATCCCTTACATGCGTTTTTGGTCCGTATGGAAGTTGTGGAATGAATGTTTGTTTAAGGAAGCTCATCTGATATTCAAGTTTTATGCGAAAAGATTAAAGTGAGATAACTTTGTGGTCCAAAATGGCTCTTGAAAGTAGATTATTCATTGCGACATTGTACCTAACTCCACGGATCAGTTTCTTGTGTTATTTATTATTGTTTCTTTGACTTTTGGTCTTTCTCGTGGTTGGTTTCTTGCCAACTGTTGGGGTGTTAGGGGTGTTTCTTGCCATTGTTGGGTCCTCTCTTGCTGTTCATTGAGTGGGATCAAGTTGCTATATTTCATCAATCTATGTGCTGTTGTTAGCTCTGCAACTTCCCCTTTATTGATGTATCCTCATACTTTGTATGCTACATTTCATCAATAAAGTTTTCTTTGCTTATCACAAAAAAAATAAAAAATAAAAAATTATGTTGCTCTTATCCTCTCTTTGTTAATATTTTCTTGTAAGCTTTGTTTCATTTGAATTTATTAATAAAGTTTTTATTTGCCAATCAAAAAACAAAAAAAAGTTTGTAGAGGGAGGGCAGAAAGGAAAGCCCTTACTTGGCCCTAAATAATTTTTTTCAGATATATATAATAATTTTGACAAATTACCAGTAAAGGGTAATTTCCTCTAATTTTATCACCAAATTGACTTGGACAGCCATCATTTCTAATCAATGGTACCTCCCTTCAAGTTAAATGACATTTGATGCCCTAAAGCACCCTTTGTTTCATGCACAATAGTTTGTTAATACAACGGTAAAAACAATAATTTCCTTGAGGGTGGCCAAACTGTCACGACCCAAACCCGCCTATGGATTTAGTACCATACTCGACAAATAATCTGTGATTACTGAAGGCCTGCTTGACAGTAATAATAGAAATACAGAGAACAGGGGCTGGAGGAAGCCAAAACAGTAAATAAAAGATGTCTAGTGAGTCATGGATATCAGTATGCAAAAAGACTTTTGAAACATATTCACATTCAAGACCAAACAAGATATGTACATACATCATATACGAACATTCGTTAGGGACCCAATCCTTACCATAACAAGCAAGACAAGTTCATTCATCTATACAAACAGAGAC
This sequence comes from Camellia lanceoleosa, assembly GCA_025200525.1. Taxonomy (NCBI): domain Eukaryota; kingdom Viridiplantae; phylum Streptophyta; class Magnoliopsida; order Ericales; family Theaceae; genus Camellia; species Camellia lanceoleosa. The sequence continues at coordinate 172,151 of JANUSC010000339.1, read as the reverse complement.
GAAAAAGAGAGAATCTAAAACACCCTAAAGCAACTTTAGCTTGAAGGACTTGGAACCTCAAGTGAGGCGCAACGGTTGGCTTGACCAAAAAGGGAGTTTAACCTAACACTCCTAGCTCTGATCCAATGCCTGGACACCTACATATATATATATATATAAACAGTGAGCTAAAACCCAGTGAATAACATATGTAAAGAGGTTAAGAATGAATGTCCTTTCAAGATTGAAAATAGTTATTTGCATCAATATACCATTATGCAATCATAGCGGTCATATGTGGTACATCCAATAGCAAAATAGTACAAGAGGGTCTTAATGCACCAAATAGTCGATTGATGGCCATCATATCAAGAAATGTGGTTCCAAACATGGGAACCGACAGAGATCTCTCAGAATAAAGAGTGCGATAAAGAAATTGCTATGGATGCCATGAGTACGCTTCACAAATAGGACAAACATTCATTCAAGAAGATATATCATTTCGTAAAGCAATAGCTTGATCTTTTTAGAAAATATTTATAGCGATCCCGGTTTCCCTTTTCATATTTGTTGTATGCAGACTTAGGTTCCGTGAAGGTGGTTGTTGTATATATCTTGTTTACATCCTTTACTCTTTGTATTTGAGTCTTGGGTTGTGTTGGCGGTGTTTGAACAGTTGGTTGAGCTTAGGAACTAAGACTAGATGCCCAGATTTTGCTCGTCGCCTTTCGGCGGAGCTTTTGGCGCTCGAGTGGGGCCTTTGTTGTAGCTTGTCCGCTAGAGCGGGGGTTTTGACGCTGGACGGGAAAAACCAACCATACAGTATCTCCTTTGTAGTGTTGTACCCTCAAGGGGTGGTTTGGACGCAGGAGGGGGAGTTTGTGTATTACGCTCGAGCGGAGACTTGAACGCCGGGGGACCTCGTTCGCGAAGTACTGGAAGTAGTATTCGCCGCCGAGCGGTGGATTGACGCCGAAAGGGCTTGGAGTGACGCCGAGTGGTGGTTTCCACGCTCGAACGGGGCGACTGGTTTAAGACTCCGTGTTTTGACTTTTTCAAATCACTTTTTCACATCTCTTCTCTCTCTTACTTTTCCAAAAACTCCATTGTTGAATCTCTCTCTCTAGAACCTTGCCTTCTCTCTAGGTATTGATCTAGTAGGAGTTATTTGCTCACCTTTGGCCTTTACAAAAAAGTTGTTGATCGTCGAGGGCTATCTTTTGATCCGGGAAACTTGTGATTCGGAGCATTTTCGTTTTCATCTCCTTCTTCGTTGGGTGTCAACTCTTGAGGTAGGGATTCCTATTCATTCTTATGGTCTTTGACATAGATTTTTGGTTGTTTTGATAAAGTGTTTAAGTGGGGTGATTTTGGGACTTAGGGTTTCAAAATGTTAAAATGGGGTTTTGTTATTTTGACTCTAAGATGTGTAATTTGGGTTTCAAAATAATAAAATTGTTGTTGGTTGTTGATAGATAGACCATTGGGTCAATATTGGGAAATGGGGTAGAAAACCTAGTTTGTCAGATTAATTAATTGGTATAATTAATTGGGAAAAGTGTTGTTATATGGAATTGAGTTGGAAATAATGGAATTGACTCATTATATGTTAGAACGGTAGAGTTGGATTTATGAATCGCTCACTTTGAAAACATTGATATTTTATTTGTTGGAGCTTTTATTATCTGTTTGGAAATAATTGTTTGGGCTACCGGTGGAGGGTAGTTTTGATTGTTGTAGGCAATGCATGATGATTAGGCAAACTAAAACTAATCAATTGGATATGTCATAGAATATGACGATTGACAGAATACATTAACGTTACGTATTGATTGATTGTGTATATGACTTGTATGTATATACCTTGTATGTGTTGGAGGAGATAGAGGATGTACTCCACGGTTTAGGAGAAGATAGGGGATAGACCTCTAAACCGGTTGTTGATTGGGAGGAGATAGGGGATGGACTCCACTGATACAGCTCTTATGCTTGTCAGTTAATGTGTTGATATAGCTAATATGCTTATCTAAGGAAGTGTTGATACAACTCATATGTTTATCATTGGAACTGTTGATATAGCTAATATGCTTATCTGTTGAAAAGTAGATACAGCTTGTATGCTTATCTGTCGAGATGTTGATACAACTATTATGTTTATCTATTGTAAAATGGAAAACGTTTAACATGAGTCACTGTCTCATATAAGTGGTTGGCCAGGTTCTGAGCCATTGACGTAAATTGTGAAGTTGATAAGAAATGGAAAATGAAACGAAACATGAACATAGTGGTCATGAAGTGAAAATGGGTTATAAATTGATTTATGGAATTGAACATTTATCAATTGCTAATGTCTTAGTCATTGCTCATACGGTTTAGCATTTCTTTCATGGGCGTTGGCTCACCTTATATACGGGACATCATTTTCAGGTACAGGTAGCATGCCACCTCCAAGGACATAGCTTGGATGATGAGGATGAGAGTTGAAGACTTGTTTGTTTATTTTGTCTGTATTACATGTATATCAAGCCAAGGGCTTCTTTTGTATAGAGTTAGTACTCTTTTGTGTGTAACCAAGTGTTAACTTGAAAGTCAGTAGTCTGTGAGGGCTCTTGCTTTTGTTGTTAACATGTAATACTTTTGTAAGAACTACTCTGATGAATAGAAATAGTTGATTTCTCTTGTATCAATTCATGTCTTTTGTGATGGGTTTTATGTATTATTTTGAGGGCGTTACAATATTCATGATTGAACATATCTTTACAACATTGTTACTCACAGAGTACTGGGCTACAGATAGGTTAGAGAGCATCCTCGGATGCCAACCCTACATAGTTACAGAATGAACACACACTAAGTTACACACTTGGGAATCAATGACTTAGTTCCTACTTCGACTCGGTGTAGTTCTACATTCATATCCTCATTAAAACGCCTTAAACTAGGCCTAGGAATGCTTAGGATAAAATGAGAATGCAAAGATGCACTTTAAAACACTTTCTAAATTTTTGCTGAAACAAGGGTCCCGCTCAAACGTGGCTTTCTACGCTCAAGCGGACATGCAGGCAAAGGATCTCCACTCGAACGTGACTTCCCTCGCTTGAGCGGACTGTAAACTCAAGCAAATGTACTGGATGCATGCAATTCATGCTCGATGGGCGCTCGATCTCCGCTCGAGCGTGAGACACAAGTTCTTGCTCAAGCGTGCACTCCCTCACTCGAGCGGATTGTAAACATATGAAAAGTACTGGCTATACGCATTTCACGCCGAAGGCATTTTCGCTCAAGCGGACTGCACAAACACAGAGTGTACGCCCGAGCGTGAAGTCCTACGCTCGAGCGTAGGTCCAAATTCTGGAATTTCCAGATTGAACCTTCAAGCTCAAAATCAACTTTAAATGCATCAAATTCGATCCTTTTGGACTAATTTTCTGGAAAGCACTTATAAACTCATATTATAACATGTTTCAAAGATCCATTTGCAAAATCAAAGTCCAAATGTAGTCCAATTAAACACAAATTCAACAATAACTTCAAGAACATAATGTGTATGTAACATGCAAATGTTCTAGTGAATTCAAAGCTTCTAATACATGCTCCAAAGAGCCAATCCTTTCAAAAACATGATGAATTCATGAGCTACAATTAGAATGTGGACATGCATGCAAGAATTTCCATGAAAACAACATCAAAACTCATGAATGTGTGCATGCATGCATGATTTAGGCTTCAATTCAACATTTTAAACCAATTCTAGACTCTAGTCTTCAATATGTCAAGAACCATGCAAGAACTAACTTAATTACAAGTTCAAGAAGATAAATTCTCTACCTTGAGTCTTCAATCTAGGGTATGGAAGCTCAATTTTACTAATTCTCTTCAAATCTACCAAGTCTCCAAGCAATTCTTTGTTGAAACCAAGTTTTTCTCCTCTCTCACTCTTTCTCTCGGTTATGGACTTCAAAGATGAGCAAATGATACACCAAAGGCTCCAAACAAGGTTTTAGATAGTGGCCCACTTTAATGGCAATTTGGTAGATAATTAAACTAATGCAATTTAGCATTATTTAAACTAATTTAATCATTCCAAATCAAATTTTAATTAAATATATCATAAAATCACATAAATTCTAACTAGCATAAAATACCAATCAATTTCGAATTCGGTCGCCGATAAAGCCTTCAATTTGCGCTTAAAACATAAAACATGAACAGATCATTTAGCAAATAAACAGATAGACATGCATTTAAACTAATACACTCAATCAATCAGATTAATTTCAGTTCAATCAGTCACTTCTCATACTTAATCATAGATTAGCACTAATCAGTGGTGGGGGTTGTCACACAACCATTGGCAGGGAAAAATTAAAAATGGAACTATCAAAAAATAATAACAGATTCATGAAAAAAAAAATAATTTTAATTATTAATATGTATAAAATTTACCAATTATTTGTAATTTTTTTTTTTTTATAAAAATTTAAATTGGATTCAAATTTTCCCTAATTGTAGCAAGACACAAACTTTCTATATATTCAAAAATAATAGTGTAATCTTAATTTAGCAAAATTGATTTATTACTGAGGGTTAATGACCAACCCACTAATCTCTCCACCACTATTTTTCTACTTTTGTCTGAGAAGAGAAGCTGAGGAGTTACACTCACCTATGAATCTCAGCCGTTGGACGAACCCTCAGATCAACGGTTTCCAACCCTTGTAACGCCCTCAAAATAATACATAAAACCCATCATTCTTGACATGCAACAATATAAGAGAAATAAACATCTTTCTATTTATCAGAGTAGTTCTTACAAAAGTATTACATGTTGACAACAAAAGTAAATGCCCTATGGGCTTACAACTTTCCAAGCCAACACTTGGATACAAGAAGTGAGTGCTAACTCAAATACATATTAAGCCCTTGGCCTGAATTTACATGTAATACATCAAAAGAAAGCAAAACAACAAAAAGTCTGCTTGCCTCTAGCCTCCCAAGCTATGTCTTTGGAGGTGGCATACGATCGGTACCTGAAAATAATGTCCCATATAGAGTGAGCCACAACCCAGTAGAAATATACTAAATCAACTATAAACAATGACTAAAATAATAGCAGTTGATAAATGGTCAACACTTGTACATCCATTTATATCACATTATAGTTCCATGACAATCATGTCCATGTTACATTTCATTTTCCTTTACTTATCAATTCAATTCATAAACGTGGCTCAGAACCTGGCCAGATAATTCAACAGAGATTACATCTCTTATTAACAATACTTCCAATTCAATTAGGATACAACTCATGTTTAACATTTCTTACTTCACATTAGATATACATAATTGCCGTATCATTCTCAATTAAACACTTCCATACTTCATATATAATATACAGATTCGTTATATCAACATTTCAATAGATACACATATTTGCTGTATCAATGGAGTACATCCCCTATCTCCTTCCAAACAAAATCTGGTTTAGGAATCCATCTCCTATCTTCCTTTAAACCGTGGAGTACATCCCCTATCTCCTCCCACACAATACAATGCATATAAACGTTTATCATATACATGTTCAATCAATGCACAAATTCGATGCATTATTCCAATTGTCATATTCGATGACATATCCAATAGATTAGTTTTAGTTCGCCTAATCATCATGCATTGTCTACAATAATCAAGACTATCCTCCACAAATAGCCCAAAGCAGTTATTTCTAAACAAGAAATAAATGCCTAAAATGGATATAACATCAACATTTCACATAGGTGAGCGATAAATTAGTCCAACTACACCATTTAATTCCATACTTCTCCAATTTCAATATTCCCAATTCAATTTCTCATCTCTTAAAATTAATTATACAAATTAATTCATCATAATAATTAGGGCATTTTCCCATAATTCACATATCAACCCTAAGGTTCCATTTTCATTAATAACCCAACATTAATCTCATTTCTCTATGTCATACATGCATATGGGTTTATATATATTTGAAACCCCTCTTTTGAAAATTACACAAAGACCCCAAACTTTCTCAAAATTACCCAACAACCACTAACATATCAAAATGCCAAATTTAAAGACAAAGCTCATAAGATGGAGTAGGGTATCCCTACCTCGAAGTTAGAGCTCAAATAGAGAAGAAGACCAAAATCCAACGTGCTCCAAATCGACAAACTTTCAGATTAAAACGAAGCCCAAGTCACCCTCTACCTTTCTTACAAAGGACTTAGGGTAGATTCACACTAAAGGGAGATGAAACCCTAGAGAGAAGGTTTGTAGAGAGAGAGAGAACTCATATCTATTGTTTGTGTAAAGAAGAGGGTGAAAAATGCTAAGTGTAACCCGATGCTGCCTGCTGATATACAATAGGCTCGCTTGAGCGAAGAGTTGGTCGCTCGAGCAACCAGACACAAGAAATCCTCGCTGAGCAAATAAAGTCTCGCTCAAGTCAACAACTCGAAGTTTCAGGTCTACAACCCAGAAGCACGCTCGAGCGACAGAATGCTCGCTCGAGCGAAGAACACCAGGCTCGCTCAAGCCAAGAAATGCAACTTTCAGATCCAGAACCAGACGCAGACGCATGCTCGAGCGAAGGAAATCTAGCTCGAGCCACCAAACACAAAACTCAACTCTCGCTCGAGCGAAGAAACCATGGCTCGAGCTAAGGACCAAAAGCAAAGAGCTCACTCGAGCGACAAATCGCTTCGCCGAGCAAGGACCAAAATTCAACAAAGAACCATTTGCTCCCAATCACACCCAACCTGTAACAAACCTGCCCAACACATCCTATAACTCAAATATAAAGTGTTGAAGGACGGAAACAAGATATAAACAACTGCTAACATCCACGGAACCAAGTCCGGATCACTGTACAACAAGGGGTAAAACCCGGAATCGCTATAACCCTTGTAGTAGCTCCGAACAAGGCATTTTACTATAATCTCTCTTTGCCCAGCTCTTGTGTCTTTACAAGTAGGGAGAAGAAAAAATACAAAAAAACACCTTCCCTAAATCAAAGCAATTCTCAAAGCAATCTTGTTGCTTGAAAACAGTCCTTTTTCTTCTTGTTTTTATTTTACTTCAAGCCTCTCTTTCACGGAAGGTGCTGGTGGTGGTGGTTTTGATGTAAATTTACAAAACAACCCTTCTTTATATAGACCTAGTCCTCCATTAATGTACCATAGAGAGGTGCTTTTCAAGAAAGAACAGCCATTTCTCTCACAAACAGACTCAAAACAATGTGCACAACCAAGGATGCTCGCAAGCGTTGCAGTACGGTGGTTTTTCTTCTCCGGTGGTGCAATTGGTGGCTACTCAGCGACTTTTTGGGGCCAAGTTTACTAGAGAAGAGCTTTATGGATGGGCTTTTCCATGATAGTGAGACCCTTAAATGGACATATGAGATAGATCCTAATATGGGCTTGAATGAAGATGAAAAATCAACAGAGAGGAATTGTAAATGAGTGGCAAAGAAAGCAAAATGTGGCTCTTCTACAACTACTCGATCAAAGGACAATGGATGATGAAGAAGATAGGTGATATAACATATAATTTTTCATTTTACCCTTCTTTAGTCTTATACATCCGGGTTTAAATATCTGTTTTCCTCGATAATGATATATCAATCGATATTGTCTAATATCACCCATATATAACAAAGATTGCTTATACTAAATCCTCATATGTCTACTCTTTACATGAAAGTGCAGCTTGATATTGAAGATTTCTATGATTTTGTTTTGTGAAGGAAATCGCCAATTTAGTGACGCAAAGATAGAGTGAGAAAATGGGCTCAGATAGTAGAGAATATGGTTGGCAGGGCCGGAAAACAATGTCGGGAGCGGTGGCACAATCATTAGCGCCCTGATATCAAGGTCTTTTTTCTTCACCCAAGCATTATTCCAACAACACTTACCCCGCCGATTAGGCTCTGTTTGGTTTGAGAAACGGTAGCAAAGAGGGGAAAAAAATTTTACACTTCGAATCTGAGTTACTTTCATGTTTACAAACTCTTATAGAACAAAGGTGCAAAGTGTTCAAAATCCGGATTGCTACTGCTAGGAGAGGGGAGGATCGTGTGTCCGAGTCCATTGATCACTCTCCCTCCGGCTCCCGAGTGAAGATTAGTCCCAACAGCGAAGCTCTCTTTTGGATCAGTGGCAACAGTATATAGCCTATCAAGTGCAGTTGAAAGGATTAAAGACGCCGTCCTTTTTATGCTCCATTTGGGTTCCATCTTCTTTCTATCTTCGATATCAACTCTTCGCTCCATCTTCTTTCGGTAGGCCATTACTTTATTTTCAGATCTCTTTTATTTCATTTGGGTTTTGTGATTTGAGGAATCGTAGAGTAGAATCGGGTCCTGCTTTCAAAGAATTAGTTTCAAGACTCCAATTGCTTGATAATATGCCTCAAAGGACAATGTAATGGCAAAAATAGGAAATGGAGGTTGGATTAGAAAGAGAGGTGGAGGAAGGAGATGGAGACCAAGGTAAGGATGTTAAGTTTGGTTTATTCACCGCTTTTGTGGATAACTTACCTTCACTTTGGATGCCAAAACGCTATTCAAGCTTTCCTCACTTTTGGCATTGTAAAGGATGTCTTCATTCCGCTCAAAAGAAGGACTGTCTAAGTCTAGATTTGGATTTGTGAGATTCAATTGCCTGTTCGCAGACATGGCTCTTTGGTAGAAGAAAGGGTGCTAGAAGTTAAAAAGCTACCAAGGACAGATGCATCGATTTGAGAAGAGCAGAAAGAACCCCATTCGATCAGCCAGACCTCTTGATCCTATCGCCATGTGGCTCAAGTTCCATTTTCAGCCAAAGATCATTCGTTGAAGTATTGAAAGGGTCACACCCATTGTGGCTAGGAAAGAAAGCTTGTCTATTAAAGCCAATGAAGAGGATCTTGAATGGCTCCATGGTAGTGTAATAGTCAGATTTATTTTTGAATTCTCTACTGTTAACATTGGTAATATCTTGAAAGAGAAAGGATTGGATCATGTAATGGTCAGCAAAGGGGGTGGTCGAGATCTAGTTCTTACATTTAAATCTCAAGAGGAATCAAATCAAATCTTTGCAATATCAAAGAATGGTTTAAGGAATGGAGTCAGTTTGTGATGGAATGGAAGCCAGGATTTTTTCTTGAACAAGAACGATGTGTGTGGTTGAGGTGTTATGGCATTCCTTTAAACCTCTAGAATAGAGGCACACTCAACAACATTGGAAGCATGTAGGGTATTGTCCTTAGCTTGGATGATGATTTTTGTCAACCTAAGTCCTTCTCCCACACCAGAATCAGAGTGGCTACATCTTGTATGGAGTTCATTAACAAAACTATATCTTCGGATTGCAAGGGTATATTACACCCCATTCTTGTGTGTGAAGATCTTTCAGCAGAATTTAGTAGCTTCAAGGGCAATGGGTTGGAAGAGTGTAGCTCTAACGAAATCTGTGGTAGTGTTGTGGAAAGAACAAGTCCAAAGGAGTGTTTTAGGGAGAAGGAGTCTGACCATGTGATGCAGGTAAACTCAGTTGTTGAGGAGTCAAAGTGGGATGAAGGGTTCATCGAGAAGAGGAAGTATGCACCAAGGAGGTAGATCGAGGTTAGGGTCTAATGATTGTCATTTGGGCAATGAGGTAAACACGCTTATTGAGGAGACCATATTGGAGGAGTTAGTGCACTCCAAATTTTATTGTTGAGCAAGTATCTACTCTCGTTTCATTAAAAGCTTCATGGATCTCGCGTTGGAAGTGGTTTTGGTATCAATCTTGAAGTGGACTTGTCACAAGCGCTTAGTAAGAATCTAAATAGGAAAGGTCTTTGAGCCTTACTCATTCAAAGCTTAGTTAGGCAACCTTACGTCCCCAAAACTCATGAATGAGAAGAGGAAAAGAAAGAAGAAGGTTCAATTAGAGGGTTCACCAAATTTGCTAGACTTCATGGGCGTAAAGGCAGCAGCAAGTTAACACTTCTAAGTCTATCATCTTCGAGACCAGATTGCGAGCTGCGATTGCATCAGATCTGGTCAAGGGTATTACTAGTCCGAACAATCTCCTCCTCAATGAAGCTAAAGCAACTATACAATTTGGTAAATCTCTTGGCATCAATTTCAATGGGGAAGAAGATGATGTGCTAAACAAGATTATTGAGGTAGAGCTAAAGGACAAAGAGAGATCCAAATAAATAGGAGGGTTTGGTCTCAAAAGGTTAAGGATGGCATCAAGTAAGCTTAGCTAGAGTTTCTCAGTGGGTATAAGCGTTGTTAGCTAGTTTTTGGGTTTTGGCTTCAAGTGTTTATGGCCTTGTGAGCTAGTGTTGGTTTCTCACCAACACCATGCTCGGTTTCTTTTCTTATCCTTTCTTCTTTCTCTTCCTTGTTGATGTTTTTCTCATATGTAATGTATGTTTTCTTCATCAATAAAGGAATTTCTTTGCTGAAAAAAAAAAGGTCTTTTTTCTTCACCCTTTTCCTAATTTGAGGTTTTGTCAGAACCACTGAGTGTGGTTTGGTTTCAGTTAAATTTTGTTTTCCTTTTTGCAAAACTAATCATCAAACAATTGTGTTAGATTTCTCATAAAATTCTATGACAGATATCTAAGAACTGAGATTTGGTTTGGGTTTGTGTGATATTTTTCAAATAGTCAAAAGAAAACCCTAGGTTGCCTTATTTGGTTTAATTTCCTATTCTCAACTCTTTTTCTTTTTTTAATTATTTAATTTTATATCTTAAAAGTTAGAGATATAGGATTTAAATTGCAAAAATTTCATCAAGGTGATTTGTCGGTTCATCTCTTCATGAGTTTTCTTTTGATATTTTATATTTGGTAATTAATGAAAAGTTTCATTCAAAAAGTGGATTAGGGTTTTGTTTTACATGTCATGGGCTTGACATGCAAATCTTACGGTGAGTTTGGTGCTGTTCACACCATCTGACATCACTTCTTCCATTGTTTTTTTAAAATTTTAATCCGCGAAAATTAGTGACATTTCTTCTTCCATCTAACTATCTAGACATGTTGGTTCATGTTTAGAATTTGATGATTATTTAAACAAAAATGCTATGAACCTTTCTTATCAACTCATAATTTATCACAAATATATATGTGGTGGAGATTAAATTGATAAAATGCGAATACATGAGTAAAATGAATTTCAACTATTAGCTTTCTTTTTTGAGTAAAATTTGAGTTCATAAGTATAAATTTATAATATTATTGTTATTTGAATATACAAAGCCACGTTATATGTTTACTTGGCAATTAATATAATTCCTCGTGAGACAAGGGCCTGGGGATTGTCTTTCATATGAGCACTTTGACATGCAAAACTTATAAGGTCAGTCCAATGTCTGTTTATACTCTCTCAAATTCCTTCTTGCACCCACTCTTTCTCAGTGTTCACTTTCATGTGATTTTGAAACCTTTTCTCCCTCAAAGCATCTATTTTGTTATAAAAAGGTTCACATTTAATATTTAATTTAATATAATTAGGAATATCATGTACACCCGTGACACTGCAATTTTCTTCGCAAGGTTGCCTTTGAAAGAGTGGGTGGAAAATATGAATAGGGTGATGCAAATATCCTCGGTTTTTTTTTTTTTTTTTGGCGAACGAAAAAATCAGCACAAGTCAAAATCATGATAGATTAGATAATTTTTGGTCATTTATAAGCAATCATTTTCGCCCTTCTTGGTAAGCTGGAAATTTGACAACTTTGTACTACCTAAAAATTTTGGAAAAACCATGAATACCACTTTCTTCCTTGGTCTTGAGTCTTGACCAAAAGTTTAATAACCTATCGAGTGCACTCATATCAGGGAATTCTGTTACAAGGAAGATATGGATGTGTATAATTCATTCTTCAAATAAATACTTGGAGAATTCTGTTATAAGGAAGATATGGATTTATATATTCCATTCTTCAATATTTTTGAGCTATATATATATATATATATTTTTTTTTAATTCTAAAAAACTAAGATAATTGAAATGTTAGCAACAGCAACACCCTCCTAGCCTTTCAAGTTTGCTCTTTGATTATTCCATCGGTTAAAGCTTATTCATTGCAACCTCTGAGTGAAATAATATGTGCTCATCAAAGCATTGTTATCTGCAACGAAAATGGAGCCTTTTAGAATAATGCAAACATGAGAGAGAGAGAGAGTGAGTGAGTGAGTTAAGTTTAACATGCTTTCACTCAGAATGTCCTAACTCAAACCTCCATAGCTTAGGTAATCTTACAGTGAAACAGACGTGTTTTGCAACAAATAAACTAGAATACAAACAAAAAACCCAAAATACAAACAACTAGAATTAGCTAGAAATGAGAGAGCTCTATAGCGTTGGCAATCCTAAAAGCTGAAACTTCAGTGTTTCGCATTGTATAACACTAGAATACAGAAACAAAACATCAGGCAAGCAAAGGCTAAAAAAAAGGCTTGTGAAAGGGAAATTTCATTAGCATAGGAAAGGTTCCCTAGAGCAATGCGAAAGAAGTTGATACCCTTGCATGAAGAAGACAAACTTGTTTTGCGAGAGCAATTTCCTGTAAACAAGTGAACAGCTGGTTAATTTGTACAGTAAAAATAATGATTTCATGGCAGTCAGCCGAATTACAAAGCATTTTCTTCAGTCATATATCAAACATAAGTTGCATCAGCATTCTTGTTGCAAATAGGTCTGAAGAATGAGAAGCTATTTTTTGAGAAGATAGAAGACACAAAAATGAACAACATAAGCGATACAAGTGAAGAGGCATTATATACTGTCAAGTTCATAAGTGGAATGAAGATAAACGACCAACATGAGTTTAAGGAAGTGATATCTTGAGAAACAACTAAATAAGTGATGCCTTCTAACCTTTATATTTAGAGCATCCACACAACTGAAAATGGAATGGCCACCAATACCAAGGAAAAATAAAAATCACAAGGCCATATCCTACTGACAAGCATTAAGGCAATTTCGAAAGGCACGAATTCCCTGCCAAACAGATTATATAAAAATTAGCAAAAACAAAATAGTTCATTGTAAATAAGCAGATTGAAGCTATGCCAGAGTAACGTTCAAAAGATATTGACGAGCAGGACACACAATAAGCTTAAATTTATTTTCTAATACCTGCAATGCAAATGCAACATCTACTTCATCGACTTTTAGTGTTACTCTTCTTAATTTATCTTCTCGAGATTGACCAAGTTTGAGAAGACCCTGCACTTTGAATCATGCATCTTAGCTTGCCATTTCACGGGATCGATCGTATTGCGTAAATAAACTTCATGTGTTCAATCTAAATCTTGTATAGAGAATTATATCCAAAGAAATAAATTAAATCAGAACACGCAGCATATTAAGCTCACCTGGTCACCTAGAACTCTACACATGCTTGAAAGTTCCATGATTCCGACTGGTGGGATTAATGTTAATTTGCAAATGTCTAAGTATGATTTACTGAGCTGCATTCATATAGAAAACTTACAAATCTCAATTAACTGTTGTACAATGTACTCTTCTGAAGTCTTATTGAACACTATGTCAGATAATATACCTCGCCTATAGTTGTTTTTTTCTTTCCCCCACGGAAAAGCTTCATAGCAGAACAAAGTATAATCTGAAGCCAAGGAAAAAACCGTAAAAAACAGAATAATGTTCCTAGAGATAGATAAGCAAGAGCAAGAATGAAAACAGCATAAAAACTAACAGGCTACAATTTATCGAAACTGGTTTGGACTTTTGGACAGTGGACCCCAATTCTAAGAGCTGAACAGTTGGCTGCAATAGTATTATGCAAGTTTCCACAACAATACTTATAACGCTTTTTATGATGCCATCAATTAAACACATCACAAGGCATGCCAAGATCAAAGACAACTTTCAGGAAGTTGAGTTGCCTAAACATAAACATCATTTGATTGATATATATAAAGTGAGGAACATTTGAAATAAGTACATACGTCCCATATTATCATCACTTTTAAAATTCACCAGATCTCAGTTTTGGATGAATTTTCGTGATGTTACAATCATAGGGCACACATGCTAGTTTAGTAACTGAATTCAGTTGACACTAGATTTTCAATTACATCCTATCTAGATTATCTTATTAGATCAAAGCATAAATAAAGTCCTTCGAGTCATGAATAAACTCCTTTAAACAGACCCGTCAATATAAAATGCACATATTTTGAGTCATAATAGTCAACTAATTAATCATGTTAGCAGAACAAACTTACCTGTTGATGTTGTGGAAGAGATTGTATGGTGTCCATTATTGGTGATCTATAGGTCTTTGACAAAGCAATGGCCATATGGTCAACCCTCACCTGTGACAAGCAGCAAAACTTGTAAGAAATATGAAATTCTTAAAAAGGGATATCTGAATCTGATTGCTTTTAGCTGGGTTAACTAAAAGTTTAAAAACTTTATATAGTGAGCCAAACAGTTACTGACAAAACATGTTTTTATATCATTAATTTAACTTATTTATGCTTGGAATGGATGAAGTTGATATATATGGCAGGTGCCTACAATATCAATTCCTTGCTTTATTAAATCACAAGCTGGAGTTGTCTGTTGATTTGAGTACCCATTGTCTGCTAATGAGAAATCCAAATTGCATGCAGATTCCCTCAGCTCTGCTTGTAGCATCTCAATTGCACTTCTGAAACAGAAAAAAAAAAAAAAAAAAAAAAAAAAAAAAAAAAAAAAAAAAAGACAAAGTAATTAGACTGCAGTTTATACCCTGGTCAAAACAAAAGCATCATTTTCATCACAGATATGCCATCTACATCATTGGTTGTAGATATTGCTGATACTACATTTACAATTTAAAGCCTATCACAGGGCCGAGTGACTACCTTGCAGTTAATAAGATTTAGCAATAGTAATACACGCAAGAAAGACAGCAAATTCCTACATTTCTCATGGAATCTAATTTCTCAGTCATTAGTGCTGCTTAAAATGAGATCCAGGGAGAGCATCATGGATGCACACTTGAATGAAGCCAAGCCCCATAAAGAAAAGAGAGAAGGGGCAGAGTAGATTGTTATCGGTGTAATTAATTGCACAGGCATATATAAATTAGCATCAAATTAAATATCAGCGATATACTTGTAGATGTCTGTATTTTCAAAACTTAGATATGTCTGTTGCATTAAAACCTTTCAAAATGTTCTTATAATCTTTTAAATTAAAATTTGCCGGATTGTAATATATCCATATCATCTTATTGATATAGCGTTCCTTGTAAGTAAAAATGGCTAATGTTGGTCATTGACATCTAAAAAATTCCCATACTATGCCCCCAAGTTTACTCTCTTGTATGCATGAACATGATAATTGTTTAGCTGCACATAAGTATGGAAGACATCCTTATTTACATATTCCGAAAGAGTGTTAAGCTTATTACACCCATTGCTCACACACAGATGGTGTACATGTATAGTAATCATTAAGTCCAAAAATTCTATAGAAGTCAACTTTTTTTAACATTATTTCAATGACACTGTCATCTTCTTGATGATTACTTCTAAGCACATTTTCTACCAATCTAATTTCAATCATCTTGAATATTTTTTATTACACATTTTTCCATAAAAAATCAAAAAATTAATCTAAACATCCATATTTTTTTTCTTAATTTTTTAGTCCAAAAAGACAAAAAAATACACTTATTTAGGGCATCCCAAACAACCCTTAAACTCCACATTTTAAATTTCGTGCCAATGTGATTCATCTATCAATTGCCCTTAATAAAAGCACAACCTATAAAATTGTTTAATTGCTCAAACTTGCCTCTTGGATTCCACTTTGGTTTGTCAATAAAATCATCAGACAATTTTTCACCAAAGAATTCGCGAGATTTGACAACCTTATTATCACCAGATCCTTTTCAATAATTCCTGGAGAAAAAAAAAACATAAAAATGTAAGAAGCTCCAACACTATCACCATCAATGGCGTAATATCAACAGATGCAAATCAAGTACTTTCAGACTCACATTTTCAGGCAGTTGAGGCCGCCATTGATGCATCGACGAGGAGATTTAGACTTTGTTCCGCCTTCTGCAGCCGAATCGGATCTCACTCTTCGCTCAAGAGTGGAGTCGCCATTGATCTGATGTCGCCGATCTTGATGGATTTGGTATCGTTGAGTTCATTGCCGATGATGCTCGGCATGATTGTGAGAGGTCAAGAGGTCAAACTCTTACCAAAAACAAAAGAAAAAGGGGGCAAATGTCGAGAGAGAGAGAGAGTTGTTTTTTAGCGGGAAAACGTAACCTTATCAAGTGTGCTTTATCAAGTGTGCTTAGGGTGCAATTCGGATTCGGTCGGGTTGGAGATTTGTTCAAATTTAGTCCGAATTGTATTTGGTAGTGTCCAAGCCCACTCAAGTCCGACTATGAATCCGAGCATTGCCGCCCAAGCCTGCACCAAGCTTTGTATTTTGAACTCAAGTTAGTTCGAATTGCCTGAAACTCACAAGTCCAGAAACCTGTAAGTAGACCAATTATCAACACATTTTTATCACTTCTTGCTTAAGAATCTAGTATACGGTACTTCTAGTTTTCTTTTTCCTGTTATTTTTTACTATTTAATAACCTCACTTAAAATAATTTCCATTTGAAAGGGACCCAAGAATTGAAAAAATCATAACTGGCTGCTGGTTTAAATAGTCAGGCAAGATGCTAATCTAACGGTGAAAGACTAACCAAAAAATAAAAAATAAAAATTAAGAATAACTCTTTTATTTAATTTATATATATTATATAATTTATATAATATATTAAATTCAATTCGGGTTCGGGTTGCTCGTGTTGGCCATTGATTTTGTCCAAGCCCGATCCAAATTACAATTCAGGCATAAAAAAATCTGCCCAGGTCCGTTCAGATTACAAGATATAGTTTCTCAAGTCCTAAAAAAACTCAGGCTGGGCTCCGGTTGAGCCTGCCCGAGTTGCACCCCTAAGTGTGCTTCGCCAATGTGTAGTGTAAATAGATTTGAACTCGTTTAGGTCTGTTTGTTTTTAGAGATAAGATGGAGGTGATTCATAATGAGGGAATTAGTAGTGATGGCATTAATAGTGAGGGGATTAAGTAAAATTGTATTTGTTTTGATGATAATTGTTAGTGTCGGAATTATTAAATTATTTTTATATAAAATAATAAAACAAATAAAAAAATATGAAAAATTAAACATTAATGTTTAAAAAAAATTTCAATATGTAAAAAATAAAAAATAAAATTTAATCTCCTCACTATTTTTGTAATACTACCTCCATCTCCCCCATCTCAATCCCCCTTTCAACCTCCATCTTAATTCCTTCCTACATCCTAATCCATTCCCCAACTACAAACAAACACAATACTAAGTAGCCCCACATCCATCGTAATGTCCTCTCATCCATTACACCCCAAAACAAACGGGGCCTTAGGGTTCAATTGAGACGTTGATTGATTTTTTGACTTTTTAATTTTTTTTTTGTGACTATTTTAGTTTAGGTTAAAAGGTTTCATTTGTGATAGATTTTTTCATTTTTTTGACTTTTGTGAAAAAAAATGAAATAATTATGATTTAGATATGACATTTTATCTTATTGACATTTTAACTTATTTTGTCTTTTGTGATTAAAATAGCCTTTTACCCCCAAAATTTTGTATGCCAAACGAGTGCTTAGTCAACTTCGGTTAGAGCTTCTACACTTAAATTTTTCTTTCATCAAATTTAAATTTGTTGATGGAAAAAAAAAATAATTTTGGTGCTCCAATCATAATGTCAAACCAATATCAAATTAATGATATCTTAAAATTTTTATCAAATTAAGGATGCTTGGAGTGTTCCATCAAATTTGTAGGTGATTGTTGGGTCGAATGTCCTCTTGGACATAACCTCTTCCTTGCAAAATTATTCTGTAGGTTGTGGTCAATTTACACCAAATTTAATCGACCAGACATGCTTTGGGTCGACTAGTGTTTTGATAAAAATTCAAAATTTTTGTTAAAATGAGTGATATTAGATGAAGTTTTTATTTAAATTTTATTCAAAGTTGAAAAAAAAATTTAAACGCCGGAGATGCTCTTACGGCGTTTAGTCAAAAAAAAAAAAAATTCACTATAAAAATTAACTCTATACATGTATTTTGTAAAAGATGAAAATTTATTCAAAAAAAAAATCAATTTCCAAACAAACCTAGATCTTTAATGAGTTTATTGAATTATTTAGGTTGATTACGCTTTCTACTTCAAGTATTGTCAAATTATCTAATTAAGGCTCGATTGAAATTAATTTTTAGTTATTTTTAACTTTTAATGGAATAATGTGCAAAAAAAAAAAAGAATAGAAATAATGATTTGATAATTTGTAGTATTTTTTGACTTTTGACTAAAATCCTTATTCCCAAACAAAGGCCATAATTCATTAACCATTCAATGAATGTACTAAATTCTTATAATATATTAATCAAAATTAATTTAGTTTTTGAATTATTGATTAAATCTATTAAATTTAGGAAATATTTAATTTCAATCAAGTTAGTCTTGAAAGAATTAACAAAATATAATATAAGCTCATTATAAATTAATAAAAGATAGCTAAAGAAAACTATTTCAAAAAAAAAATCTTAAATTTCTATTGTGTTTTTAAAAAAAAAATAGGTGGTACTTCTTCCGTGAAGTTCTTTTATAAGAGTGTAGAATGTTTTTACTTATATTATGTAATAGCTACTTGCTTGTATTTATCTACTGTTATATGCCAATTTCGTTTATATACTAATTTTCAATTAACTATATTTATGTTTTTCATTAAGTTTTTAAAATAATCTAATTAATGTATTTTTTGTTTTATTACTATTTGTAGCAAATGCTATTATTTAAATTATTTGATTATATTTGTTTAGTATATTTAATACTCATAATTACTAGACTAGGAAATTCGATTTTAATACTAATTTAAAAACACAACAAAATAAGACAATAGAAAGTTATTGTGAAAAGAAATAAATATATCACAATTCAGTTTGGAGCCACAACCAAAGCTTTCGAATCGAGAATCAGATTGATTTGAATAATTCCATCATTTTCAAAACTAAAACTAGAATCAAAATCAATAAAAACTATACTAAATCGATAGTTTGGACTAGATTGGATCAGTTTACCTGTTTTACCAATTTTTTTAACACCCCTATTAGTACTAATATGAGAATTATTTTGAGGTGGATCTTAGAATTCAAATTGAGGGAGTGTTTGGGACACAAGTTTTTGGCTGAAATAGTCAATAAAGACAAAAAAAGTTAAAATAACTAATAAAACAAAATGTTATATTCACACCATGATTATTTCATTTTTTTTTTCTTACAATCATCAAATAAATTACCAAAAAAAAAAACTAAAAAACTAAAAATTATCTCAAACTCAATTTTTTTAAATAGGTTAAAATAGTCAAAAATATCAAATAAAGTAGTCAAATTTTCAAACAAATCCTAAGTCAACAAGGAAAGAGAGTGTTACCTCCACAAGTAAAGCATTAAGCAGTCATCCAAGCAATTAATTGCATGACCATAATAAGTTCTCTCCTATTCCGTCCCTCTCAGTAGTTATAATTTTATGGGAGAATTTTAGATTAAGATAAAACTTGAAAAATAATTATAAATTAGTGATAAATTTTATCAATATTAATAATTAGGGCAAATTACATTGGTTGTTTAGACATTTTGCTCTTTATGTCATTTTGGTCTCTCCACTTTCAATTGACTTAATTTTGACTATTAATTTTAAATTTTGTATTAATTTGGTCCAATTGATAATGCCGTTAATGTTTTTTGATAGAAAACAATTCGGATTAGTTGAGGTTAACTCACCGAATTTAGTAAATTTATAGTTTTTTGTAAAAAATATAACACATGCTATTTATATACATATTTTTCATAAAAAATATTAAGAATTGTAATTAATTAGACCATTTAAAATAAAATTATAAATTTAAGGTCAAAAGTTAATTGAAATTACAGAGATTAATTAGGTTATTCCTCGTGAAGTGGAATAGAAAAAAGGGCCACTCAAGTATAACCTTGACCTTCAGCTAGCTCTAAAAAGATGCTACCCAATGATGGATCGGGTCAAAGAGCTGGATAAGGATATTCAATCGGTGGAGACTAAGAAAGGGTTCTAAAATGAAATAAAAATGGAAGTTCGGATCATTGCTACATTTAATGGAGATTGTAGGGGTAGGTTGAAAACCAAAGAATTTTTTAAGACAAAGTCTGTAAATGAAGGTGTTCACTGAAGCAAGAATCTGGGCAGAAATCTAGCTTGTTACAAAAGTGGTAATTAACTCTACCACTGTCAAATTACTAGTAAGGGGTAATTTCTCCTAATTTTGTCACCAAATTGACTTGGGCAGCCATCATTTCTAATCAATAGTACCTCCCTTCAAGTTGAACGGCATTTAGTGCCCTAAAGCACCCTTTCTTTGATGCACAATAGTTTGTTAATACAACGGTCATTACAAAAAATTAAGGTTTTGGGGATTAAAATTTAAGGATAAAATTATTTTTTCAGAATTAAATATTTTTATTGTGAAAAATATCGTCATTATATTTTTAATAACGAAAATTAGACATTAGTAATAAATTATTATCTATTTGAGACCAAATTTTTTGCTTCAAAAAATAAAGCATTTTGAGACCAAATTATTTTGTCCCAAAAAATCTATTTATTAATGATATTTTCAAAATTTTGTCGCTAAAAGCCTTATTTTTGACTTTTCAAGACGACCTTTTAGCGACTATCTTCATAATAATAGAAATTAGTCCCTAAATGTCTTTTGTAACAAAATTTTTACTTTTAGAAACCAAAACATTTGATCTCCAAAACTCTTATATGTCATAGTGGGTAAAAAAGTAATTTCCTTGAGGGGTGGCCAAACAATGGCAGTGAATAATTATAAATGGTCCTATTAAAAAATTATTACAAAATCATGAAAAAAAATTATAATTATAATTATTAATATATATAAAATTTACCAATTATTTGTAAATTGTTTTTTAATAAAAATTTACATTGGATTCAAATTTTCCCTAATTGTAACAAGACACAAACTTTCCATATATTCAAAAAAAATAGTGTAATCTTAATTTAGCAAAAATGATTTATTACTGAGGGTTAATGACTAACCCACTAATCTCTCCACCACTATTTTTCTACTTTTGTTTGAGAAGAGAAGTTGAGGAGTTACAATCACCTCTAAATCTCAGCCGTTGGATGAACCCTCAGATCAACGGTTTCCAACCCTTGTAGTAGCTCCAAACAAGGCTTTTTTGTAACGCCCTGGAAAAAAATGACATTTAACCCAACAATATTGACATGCTATGATATATAAAAGATCCACGTTCTTTCATTCAACAGGGTTCTATTACAAAACGTATTACATGTTAACAACACAAGCAAATGCCCTAAGGGCTTACAGCTTTCCAAGTTAACACTTGGTTACAAGAAAATAGAGTGCTAGCTCATTTACACATTAAGCCCTAGGCTTGAATTTACATGTAACACTGCAAAAAGGAAAGACAAACAAAAGTCCATCCGCCACTAGCCTTCCAAGCTAAGTCCTTGGAGGTGGCATGCTACCAGTACCTGAAAATGATGTTCCCATATAGGGTGAGCTACAGCCCAGTAGAAATATACTAAACCGATCATAAATAATGACTAAAAGACTAACAATTGATAGATGGCCAACTCTTTTACATTCTTTCATCACTTCAACAAATATAAACAAAACAGATATATTCACACTTTCCATGACAAGCATACATGCTCGCTAATATTTTCTAGATAAGCATACATGCTCTATCTACGGAGTTCATCCCCTATCTCCTCCCAAAGAACATCCGGTTTAGAGGTCCATCCCCTATCTTCCCTAAACCATGAGTCCATCCCCTATCTCCTCCAACACAACACAATGCATATATATAACAATTATACACATCACATACCAATACATAAAATCAATGTATTCTTTCCATCATAACCCATGACCCAATTCTATCTCAATTCCTCATTTTCCACAATTAATTATTCAAATTAATAAATCCATGTAATTAGGACATTTCCATAATTAACATTACAACCCTTAGGTTCCAATTTCACTAATGTTTCAACATTAATTCCATGTTTCTATACCAAACATGCTTCTAGGTTTAATATAGACAAAACCCCAACTTTTGTAAAATTACACAATGGCCCAAAGTTTCCCAAAATTTCACAACAACTACCAACATATCAAAATGCTAAAATTTAAAGACAATATCTATAAAAAGGAGTAGGATATCCCTACCTCAAAGTTTAAGCCCAAAAGGAGATGAAGACCCAAGAATCAAAGTGCTCCAAACAGACTTTTTCAGATTAAATCGAAGCCCTCGACAACCTCTACCTTTTTAACAAAGCAAGATGGAAAGGAAATGATCCTAGATAGATCAAACCTTAGAGAGTGTAAAGTTAGAGAGAGAAGCTCTCGATCCGGAGGATTGGATCAAAAGTTTATAAAAAATCTGATTTGAAACTCGCTGCTGTCGAACTGATATAAATAGGCTCGCTCGAGCGAAGACTTGGTCGCTCGAGCGACCAGACACAGAAAACCGTAGCTCGAGCCAAAAAGGTCTCGCTTGGGCCAACATCCTAGTAGCTCGCCGAGCGAAGAAAGCTCGCCGAGCCAGAGCTCGACCTTCAGTTCTGCACCAGACGACGCCGAAGCGACGAACCGCCGCCGAAGATCGAACCAGATCGCTCGGCGAAGAATCACCGCCGAGCGAAATCATGGTGTT
This sequence comes from Camellia lanceoleosa, assembly GCA_025200525.1. Classification (NCBI taxonomy): domain Eukaryota; kingdom Viridiplantae; phylum Streptophyta; class Magnoliopsida; order Ericales; family Theaceae; genus Camellia; species Camellia lanceoleosa. The sequence continues at coordinate 149,337 of JANUSC010000339.1, read as the reverse complement.
GAGTCCAGCCCAGCCTTGATCGCTTCGCTCAGCGAAGCCGCTGCCGAGCTTCGACCCACGGACACAAAACTCAACGCCGCTCGGCGACAAACTCGCTTCGGCGAAGGACAAAAATTCGGGCAAAGCAACCCTTGGCTCCCGAATACAACCAACTCAAAACAAACTCGCCCAACACATCCTATAACTCAAATACAATATATGAAAGGACGTAACAGACAACAATCCACTACCAACATCCACGGACACATGTCCGGATCATCACGACAAGGGTAAACCCGGATCGCTATAACCTCCCCTTAAAGAATTTCGTCCCCGAAATCAAAACAAGTTTTTGAAAAGCAAGCCCCTTTTTTTTTTTTTTTTTTTAAACAATGTCATAACATAACATTTAACAATTCGACCCATTACCGGTCATCCATCTCCTATTAAGAGGCATTTCTCAACATGTACATTTCAACATGCAATTTCTTTCCATTTCAACCATTTCCCACATATATGGTTTACAATTTATATCATAAGCAATAATCATGATACAAATTTATTTCTATAATATAGCCAACATATGCAATATTATAATCAACCCATAACAAGGCAAGTTCTACAACATTTACATTAACCAAAACATACACCATGTTTTACAACTTAAGACATTTCAAATGTTCTTAAAGTTCATTACAATTTTCAAAATTGCAACACTTGATTACACATCAACAAATAAGTCCGGATATTTCTCACGGACTCCCAACTCCCGTTCCCAAGAGGCCCACTCCACCCCGTGATGTTTCCACAAAAGCTTAACGAAAGGGATGGTCTTAGCAAGCAGGACTTGATCCCGCCGAAGCAAGACCTCACCCGGTGTCTCCTCATACGAGGCATGCTCATCTGCCTGTAAGTCGGTCCAATCCAACACGTGTGATGGATCCGCTCATACTTCAAGCATACTTACATGAAACACGTCATGAACTCCGCCAACTGGCGGCAAAGCTAAACGATAAGCAACCTCGCTAATCCGCCAAGGACCTCAAAGGGACCAATAAACCGAGGGGACAACTTCCCACTCTTCCCAAATCTCAACAAACCCCGCCTAGGTGATATCTTCAAAAAGACATGATCACCCACCTCAAACTCTAACGGTCTCCTTCTACGGTCAGCATAGGACTTCTGACGACTCTGGGCCGTAACAAGCCTCCTACGGATAAGCTCAACTTTCTCCGTCGTCTCCCTAACCAACTCCGGACCCAACAAAGGTGTGTCTCCCACCTCGCCCAACAGATGAGACCTACAAGGTCGGCCATACAAGGCCTCAAATGGTGCCATACCGATACTAGATCAAAACTTATTGTAGGCAAACTCCACCCGGTAAGTGCCTCTCCCATGTCCCATCAAATCAAGGACACAACCTCAAGCATATCCTCAAGGATCAATGGTACGCCGGACGCCCATCGATCGAGGATGATAAGTCAGATTAAAGGTCACTTAGTACCTAAAGCACTCTGCAAACTCGCCACAACCTAGCAAAGAAACGAGGATCTCTATCTCGAGACGATCGTCCACCGGGACCCCGTGCAATCTCACTATGTCCCAACATACAAGTCGGCAAGATGATCTCATCGAATCTCTCACGCCGATTGGAATAAAATGCGCCGACTTGGTCAACCGGTCTACAACCACCCAAATAGTGTCACTACCCCGCCGAGTCTTGGAAGACCTACAACGAAGTCCATGGTGACATGTTCCCACTTCCACTAAGGCAATAGGCAAGGGTTGTAACAAACCCGGCCTTTTGATGCGGCCTTCACTTGTCGACAAGTAAGGCACTTAGACACCTAAGATCGCCACATCTCTCTTCATACCCGCCACCAAACCGACGACCCAAATCCCGATACATCTTAGTACCTCCGGATGCACCGCAAGGCGTGAATGATGAAACTCTCGAGTACCTCCTCTCGCAGCCTCCCAGACAAACAAACGGTCTCGGTATCTCACACTCGTCGGGATACACCGGCCAAACCCTTCTCAACCTTCCCATTGAGATCCTCTCTGAGGGATTCTACCTCAAGATCACCTCTCTGTGCCTCTAACACTCGAGTCACAAGTGTAGGGTCACAAGAACCACGTAAAAACAAGGTCATAGCCTCAACGGATTCGCCTGTATAAGTCAAACTCGCCAAGTGCCCCCAACATCTCCCACTCTCGGATGGCTACACAAGCTACATCACTAATGGACTTCCTACTAAGAGCATCGGCCACAACATTGGCCTTCCTCGGTGATAATGCAACTCAAGTCGTAATCTTCTATAAACTCCATCCACCTTCTGCCTCAAGTTCAAGTCTTCGTGAAAACAGATACTTCAGACTTTTATGATCCGAGAACACCTAATCTCTCACCATAAAGGTAGTGCCTCCAGATTTTCAAGGCAAAGATCACAACCGCCAACTCTAGGTCGTGTAGGTAATTCTTCTCGTATTTTTAATCGACGTGAACCATAGGCTACTACTTTCCCTCTTGCATTAACACACAACCCAAAACCCTCTCGTGAGGCATCACAATAGACCGTGATAACCCAACCCTCTCTCCGGATAATCAAGATCGAGCGGTGGTCAATCTAACCTTCAATCCCTGACACGATCTTTGACAAGTCTCACCCCATAGAAATTTGACTCTCTGGCGAGCCAACCTAGTCTACGGCGAACCTAACCTGGAGAAATCTTTCACAAATCGACGGTAGTACGGCTAATCCCGTAAAAGCTGAATCTCAAACACATTCTTAGGTCGTGCCTGCCTTGCCGCCTCAATCTTGGATGTATCAACAGACACCCCTTCCTTCCCGAAAACTACATGGCCTAAGAACTTGACTTCTCTTAGCCGTAACTCGCAGACTTCCCAAACTTGGCATACTCTTATGGGCTCTAAGCAATTCAAGCACCACTCTCAAGTGTTCCTCGTGCTCTTGCTCCGAGGGTGAATAGATAAGAATATCATCCACAAAACGACCACAAACGATCCAAAAATTCCCGAAGATCCGGTTCATCAAGTCCATAAAGATCGTTGGTAAGCCCAAATGGCATCACCAGAACTCATAATGGCCATACCGCGTGCGGAATGCCGTCTTCGAATATCCTCCTCTCGACCCTCAACCGGTGGTAACCCGATCTCAAGTCTATCTTAGAGAAACAACGGAACCCTTCAACGTCAAACAAGTCATCTATACGGGCATAGGGTACTTATTCTTAATCGTAGTTCGATTCAACTTCCTAATCGATACACAACCTCAAGGCACCGCTTTTCTTTTTAGCAAAGAGGGTGCTCTACTACGATACACTAGGCTTAACGAAGCCCTTATCTAGCAATTCTTGAGCCGAACTTTCAACTCAATCAACTCACGGTGCAAAACGATAAGGTGCCATAGAAATCGTGCCGTCGGCACTAAATCAATAGAGAACTCGTCTCTCGGTGGGGTGGCAAATCAATAAGATCCTCGAAAGACATCTGCGATTCACAAACTACCCTTGGCAACTCAACTGGTCTCATCACACTCACCATTCTCAAAACTAGCAAGTAAACTACTAAGCTCATTCGCCATGGACCGCACTTCGTGGCACAATACTACCAACCCGGTCTCCTAAAAGTGGAAAACTCCTGCTCATCAGACAAATAGTAACTCTGGTAGCAATCAATAACCGCCGGTATGACGATAACTACCCATACCCAAAATAACATCAAAGCCCTTCATGGGCATAACTACAAATGGAAAAGGAAGTCGATGATCGTCGACCTTCTAAGTCACAACCTCTACATCCGTGCCTCAAAATTAACTCACCCCAATAGGTGACACAACGCAAATAGGAGATGCTAAAAGTGCTAACTCCGCCCAACACAGATGCAAATGTAGCAGATACAAAAGAATGAGATGCACCGTGTCAATCAACACTCTAGCAAAATTGCAAAACAAAAGGTACCTCTCACTACCGATGGAGCGCAGGTACTAGGTCCTTGGCAACAAAGATACACGCTCAGAGGCCTCGATCTACTGCCGCCTCTCGAGCATAGGATCTGATCGACTGGGACGACGAAGCCCTGATTGGCCCTCGAGGCTGCCAGATCGAGCTTGGTGAAATCCTCGCTGCTAGAACCAGACGCCTCAAGTGGCACTCAACCGTGGCAATACCTCTTCATGTGCCCGTTGTCCACACCGGTAACACGACACGGCCGCCCGAACTCGACTCGTGGTCTGGCCGACGAAGCTAGCTCTCGACCGACCCCCGCCGGTGGGCAACAAGCCTTGTGACCCTGGCCACACTTGAAACAGTGAACTCTCCCGATCGCCTCCCGAGCTCAAGACTGCAGATCGGAAAGTCGACCGGCTAACCACTGGGGACGGCCGAGGGTTATAACCCTCCGCCTCCGCCATCACTCCCGTCCTCTTGGCCCCTCTTGGAGCCCCCATGTTTCTCCTCTTCTCCTCTGCATCATCACTCCATATGAGCCGCAGATCCACCAAATGCTCAGACTTCGAATGTAAGGTCCACCAACTTTCAACTTGAGGTCCCACCTCAACTTCCGTAGCTCAGAGTAACGGCGCTCCTCTGTCGCCACCAGGTTCAGTGCGAACTCGACAAGCTAGTAAATGTAGCCTCAAACTCGCCACGGACAAACCCTCCCGCTTAAGCTTGGCAACCGATCCCTTAGTCTCTCCCTAGCCATCGGATAAAAACCTCTCGGAAAGCATTCACAAACGCCACCCAAGTACCAATTCGCACGAACTTTCTCATACTTTCCACCATTGACCAAGATCTCCTTCAAATTTGGAAGGATGCCAAGGTCACTTTCAACGCTCCATCCTCAATGCCTAGCATTTTAACGCTTTATTCATCCGTTTCTAGCCACTGCCCGCCTTCAATGGCTCCTTAGGATCTCCAACAAACTCCTCCGGGTTAGACCGAAGAACTCCTCTTCAAGAAAGAAGGTCCGCCTCGGTTGCTCGATTTTTCCGAATACCTAAGGCCCCGCTATCTCTGCCAAGGCACCCATGGCTCTTGACCCATCGCTCGCCACATTGGCTCGACCAACCCCTTCTCGAATCGTCGGAACCTCATCCGTAATGGCACTTCTCGCCTCCTAGGCCTACCACGCCTACCACCTCTTGCTCGCCCCGACATCCTAATAAAGGTAACACGTAACGTTAGCACATTTATAAACGTACAAACTAAACACTCACGCCCTAATGGATGGATAATCGTAATTCATTCCACGTAAGCACATAAACACATATAGCACTTACAATTTCATTTCCGATGATGATAGTCCCAAGGCGTTACTAGAGTACCTTAGAAACAAAGATTGATCAAGTGCCTTTCCAACAAGACTCCCGTAAAACCCAAAGGCCCAATCAACATCCTAAAAACTAAATCCCATACCCAAATAATCACATAAGCATGTTATCACATAAACATATAACAAGACACCTAAGTCTCTATCAAGCGAGACAAACCCATTGTGATCCTAATCACTTCCCACGCACTCCAAAGTATTCGAACCCAGACGCCTCGATACCAAGTTGTAACGCATCGAAAAAAATGACATTTAACCCAACAATATTGACATGCTATGATATATAAAAGATCCACGCTTTTCATTCAACAGGTTCTATTACAAAACGATTACATGTTAACAACACAAGCAAATGCCCTAAGGGCTTCTGACTTTCCAAGTTAACACTTGGTTACAAGAAAATAGAGTGCTAGCTCATTTACACATTAAGCCCTAGGCTTGAATTTACATGTAACACTGCAAAAAGGAAAGACAAACAAAAGTCCATCCGCCACTAGCCTTCCAAGCTAAGTCCTTGGAGGTGGCATGCTACCAGTACCTGAAAATGATGTTCCCATATAGGGTGAGCTACAGCCCAGTAGAAATATACTAAACCGATCATAAATAATGACTAAAAGACTAACAATTGATAGATGGCCAACTCTTTTACATTCTTTCATCACTTCAACAAATATAAACAAAACAGATATATTCACACTTTCCATGACAAGCATACATGCTCGCTAATATTTTCTAGATAAGCATACATGCTCTATCTACTGAGTTCATCCCCTATCTCCTCCCGGTAACATCCGGTTTAGAGGTCCATCCCCTATCTTCCCTAAACCATGAGTCCATCCCTATCTCCTCCAACACAACACAATGCATATATATAACAATTATACACATCACATACCAATACATAAAATCAATGTATTCTTTCCATCGTCATAACCCATGACCCAATTCTATCTCAATTCCTCATTTTCCACAATTAATTATTCAAATTAATAAATCCATGTAATTAGGACATTTCCATAATTAACATTACAACCCTTAGGTTCCAATTTCACTAATGTTTCAACATTAATTCCATGTTTCTATACCAAACATGCTTCTAGGTTTAATATAGACAAAACCCCAACTTTTGTAAAATTACACAATGGCCCAAAGTTTCCCAAAATTTCACAACAACTACCAACATATCAAAATGCTAAAATTTAAAGACAATATCTATAAAAAGGAGTAGGATATCCCTACCTCAAAGTTTAAGCCCAAAAGGAGATGAAGACCCAAGAATCAAAGTGCTCCAAACACCGACTTTTTGATTAAATCGAAGCCCTCGACAACCTCTACCTTTTTAACAAAGCAAGATGGAAAGGAAATGATCCTAGATAGATCAAACCTTAGAGAGTGTAAAGTTAGAGAAGCTCTCGATCTGGAGGATTGGATCAAAAGTTTATAAAAAATCGATTTGAAACTTCATTGCCGAATCGATATAAATAGGCTCGCCGGCGAAGACTTGGTCGCCGAGCGACCAGACCTAAAACCGTAGCTCGAGCCAAAAAGGTCTCGCCGAGCCAACATCCTAGAAGCTCGCTCGGCGAAGAAAAGCTCGCCGAGCGAGAGCTCGACCTTCAGTTCTGCAACTAGACGACGCTCGGCGGCGAACCGCCGCCGAGCGAAGATCAACCAGATCGCTCGGCGAAGAATCACTCGCCGAGCGAAAATCATGGTGTTCAGTCCAGCCAGACGATCGCTTCGCTTCAGCGAAGCGCTGCCAGCTCGACCCACGAACACAAAACTCAACGCCGCTCGGCGACAAACTCCTCGCCGGCGAAGGACAAAAATTACAGGCGGCAACCCTTGGCTCCCGAATACAACCAACCTGAAACAAACCTGCCCAACACATCCTATAACTCAAATACAATATATGAAAGGACGTAAACAGGACAACAATCCACTACCAACATCCACGGACACATGTCCGGATCACTGTACGACAAGGGTAAACCCGGGATCGCTATATTTTACTATAATCTCTCTTTGCCCAGCTCTTGTGTCTTTACAAGTAGAGAGAAGAAAAAACACAAAAAAACACCTTTCCTAAATCAAAGCAATTTTGGAAGCAATCTTGTTGCTTGAAAACAGTTCTTTCTTTTCTTGTTTTTAGTCTCCTTCAAGCCTCTCTTTCATGGAAGGTGGTGGTGGTGGTGGTGGTGGTTTTGGGTATGTGAATTTACAAAACAACCCTTCTTTATATAGACCTAGTCCTCCATTAACAGCCATAAAGATGTTCTTGTCAAGCAAGAACAACCATTTCTCTCACCAACAGACTCAAAACAATGTGCACAACCAAGGACTGCTTGTTCCAGCAAGCGTGTATGGTGGTTTTTCTTCTTCCGTGGTGCAATTGGGCTACTCAAGCAACTTTTTGGGGCCAAGTTTTCCGGAGAAGAGCTTCATAGATGGGCTTTTCCATGATAGTGAGACTCTTAAATGGACATATGAGATAGATCCTAATATGGGTTTGAGTGAAGATGCCAAATCAAAAGAAAGGAATTGTAAAGGAGTGGCAAAGAGAGCAAAAGGTGGCTCTTCTACAACTACTTTGATCAAAAGGCAATGGACAGATGAAGAAGATAGGTGATATAACTCATAATTTTTAATTTTTACCCTTCTTTAAGTCTTATACATCCTAGGGTTTTAAATATCTATCTTCTGATAATGATATATCAATCAATATTGTCCAATATCAGCCCATATATGACTGTATTGCTTATACTAAACCCACATATGTCTACTCTTTACATGAAAGTGCAGTTGATATTGAAGATTTCTATGATTTTGTTTTTGTGAAGGAAACTGCTCAATTTTGTGACGCAAAGATGGAGTGAGAAATGGGCTCGAGATAGCAAAGAATATGGTTGGCGGTGAAAACAATCTCGGAGCGGTGGCCCAACCATTTGCGCCCTGATATCAAGGTCTTTTTTCCTCACCCTTTTCCTAATTTGAGGTTTTGTCAAAACCACTGAGTGTGGTTTGGTTTTTGTTAAAATTTGCTTTACTTTTCGCAAAACTAATCATCAAACAATTGTGTTAGATTTCTCATAAAAATCTATGACAGATATCTAAGAACTGAGATTTGGTTTGGGTTTGTGTGATATTTTTCAAGTAGTCAAAAGAGAAAACCCTAGGATGCCTTATCTGGTTTAATTTCCTATTCTCAACTCTTTTTCTTTTTTTAATTATTTAATTTTATATCTTAAAAGTTAGAGATATAGGATTTAGATTGCCAAAATTTCGTCAAGGTGATTTGTCCATTCATCTCTTCATGAGTTTTCTTTTGATATTTTATATTTGGTAATTAGTGAAAAGTTTCATTCAAAAAGTGGATTAGGGTTTTGTTTTACAAGTCATGGGCTTGACATGTAGATCTTATGGTGAGTTTGGTGCTGTTCACACCATCTGACATCTCTGCTTCCATTTTTATTTTTATTTTTAATTTTAATTTGCAAAAGTTAGTGACATTTCTTCTTCCATCTAACCGTCTAGACATGTTGGTTCATGTTTAGAATTTTATGCTTATTTAAATAAAAATGCTATGAACCCATCCTTGTCAAATCATAATTTATTACAAATGTATATATGTGGTGGAGATTAAATTGATGAAATGTGAATACATGAGTAAAATAAATTTCAACCATTAACTTTTTTTTTTTTTGAGTTCGTAATATTGTTGTTATTTAAATATACAAAGCCACGTTATATGTTTACTTGGCTATTAATATAATTCCTCGTGAGACAAGGGCACAGGATTGTCTTCCATATGAGCACTTTGACATGCAAAACTTATAGGGTCAGTCCATTGTCAGTTTATACCCTCTCAAATTCCTCCTTGCACCCACTCTTTCTTAGTGTTCACTTTCATGTGATTTTGGAACCTTTTCTCCCTCAAAGCATCGATTTTGTTATAAAAAGGTTCACATTTAATGTTTTCATAGATAAGTTCTTATAGTGCTACACAGCAAAATAAATAAAAATAAATAAATATAAAATGATGTGATAAATTTTAATTTTATCATTTTAAAACAAAAAATTCATCAACTTGACTTATACTTTTAAAAATGCCACTACCACATTATTCTAATCAAGAATTTTGTACAAAAATTTTATAAAAATATCACTTTTCTTCTGACAAAGTGTAATATTGATTTTTCTAGATACGTTTCTATGAATTTTTGTCTCAAGGCAGCACATGGCATTATTGAAATTCTTATTAGAGTTTGGTACCTTTTTTGTTATTTTATTTTATTTTTAATTTTCCCTATGTATATTGCATTGTTTATAATACACAATGTGGCGCCCTTGTTTTTATTTTTTTATTTTTATCGAAAGATACTTGGATCAAGAAGAAGAGAGCATATTGGTTGAAGCTCATAAGAAAGTTGGCAACAGATGGGGTAAATTGCCAAGAGAATACCGGAAGGACCGAAAATTCAATAAAGAATCCGAACGCCACCAAAAGAAAGCAAAATTCAAAAGGAATAACATCAAGAAACCACAAGGCGCCGAATGGGAAGTCTCAATCTCAACCCTCCATACTCCAAGACTACATCAAAACATGAATCCATCTAAGAGGCCGCCACCACCAATCGGCTCCACCGTCACTAAAGACTTCTCAACCCATTTTGCTCATCTCGGGGACTTATCTCGAGTCCTCCATTGATGACTCTCCACGGTTTATGAACAAAACATTCGACCTAACCGAACTTCATGATAAATTTCTTGGTACCAAAATGACCCGACCTCAATGGTAAAAACAATTCCAAGGCTTCAATTAAGGCAAAAAAAACTCAAAATAATCATTCTAAGAGTGTTTACGCCTTAAATCCTTCGGATTACTCAACAACACCAATGGTGATGATCAGCTGCTTAATGATATGGTTGTTGACACTAACATGTTCATAAATGCCCCAAATAAAGAGCTTCCAATAACCCATTTCTCTTCTGACATTTACCATTCTTTTCTGTTGGATGGATAATCCAATGCTTTGCCTTCCATGGATAACTACTGTAATATTATTGATAACAACTTCAAGGTGGATTGCTTGACTGGTCAAGCTTCTTTCAGTGGGAAGAAAGATATGGATTTGATGGAGATGGTTGCTTCTTCTCATTAGTTCTCTATGGGTGGCAATGCTATCTTCGTGATCTGAGTAAGTTCTCCTCTCTAGTTCCTTTTTCCTTTTCTTTAATTCTACCGATAAGGTATGTACCAAAAGCCACTTTGAAAATGAAGTATGGTTTTAAGTATTGACTGACATGTATTTTATTGGAATAAAAATTACATATGCATTGTCGATTTTTTATACGTATGAGTTGATAGCCAATACATTTAGTTTTAGTGGTATAAAATTTCTTTTTTGCAACTATAAGTTTACGTTGATTTTTTTTCTTGAATGATCTACTTAAAATGAATTAAAAATTGAACGATGCAAAAATAAACTTGAGATGGTCAATGCAAAAATAGACTTGAGATGGGCCCACAATATCTGGACTTGAAAAAAATCATGAAATGCGAACTTCATGTGAAGTGAATCACATCCAAAACAAATTTGGTCTACTCATTTTATTATGAAATTTTTTTTTTTACACACCTAGTGTTGATAATTTTATATTAAGATTTTTTCTTTTTTGGATCCAGTTATCTTTGGTTTAAAGACTATATGCAAGAGAAGTGTACTACTGTAACCTGAATTTAGGTGGCTTGAGGCAAATTTTTTTGAGGATACTTTTTATTAGAAATGATGACTTCGTGAATTCTTAAGTTTAACTCGTTATGTTCTAAGGTGTGAACACTAACACTTTAATGCTTTGAATAAATATATATAATATTTGGTGGGTTATATATATATACACTATATATTTTAAATATATATGAGTGTGTTAGTTTTCTCTGTTCATCAGTTGTAATCACTCTTTCATTTAGCATTTTCTTTTCTTTTTCCTTGGTTTTCTTGTGCTTTTTCCTTCACTTTCTGAACGGCTTTCAACCTTGTGGAGCTTTTGTTTGACTAAAGTTTTGTTTCTTTGAGAAAGAAACTGAAGTGAAGCAAATGAAGGCATGAATGGATATGACCTAACAATTGGCTAACTCTCCATGCATTATGCAACGATGCTGGCTGAGTAATCAATGCTTTCAATGCATTTTATAGAGTACATAAATGGAAATTTTAATGACAATAGAAATATGATTAATGCTAATCATAAATTTTTATCACATTTTAAATATCATAAATGCAATGAATTCCATGTAAATTTCATTAATATCTAATGGTTATGATTGTGCCACGAAAAATGATATTTGAAATATTGGCTTATTTTAGAAAGATAGTTAAAAATTAATTTTTTTTTATTTTTTTGACTTTTTTTGAAAAAACGTGTAAAAAATGTGAGAGATGATATAACCAAAAATAGATTAAAAACTGATTTTTGACTTTTTTAACTCTTCCCAAAAGAGCCCATTGTCATTGTAGCATTATCTAGAAATATTTATGATCGTTTACATATATATATATATATATTTTCAATCTTGTTGTTTAATAAATTCTTTTAGAAAAGTGATATACAAGCCCACTTTCTAAATCCATTTTCTAGACCCAATGATGTCCAAATGATATGATTGGTTGATGATTAACAAAGATATGAGAGAGAGTGTTACTTAGATATCATAATTAATTGTCACATCATTAAACTTGAAAAATATGTCTAATTTTTTTACTTGAATAACAATTTTCATTTTTTATTACACTAAGTACCCTAAAAATCAGTTTTGTTTTGTAGCTCGAATTTCTTTTGGCCTGAGTGGCTTGACTGCCCAAAACGATGTCGTTTTGTGCAGTGTTTTTTTTTTTTTTTGGTCCTTTTCTCTCTGCAGATGAAGAAGAAGTAGAAAAAGAAGGAGGAGAGAATAGGAAGTTGTATGAGAGAGAGAGATCATCATCATCATCAACAACAACAACAAACAACACAAAGTCAGAGAGATTCATCCTCTGTTTTTTTGAAGATTAAAAATCAAACCCAAAAATCCAAAAATTAAACCAAAAAATTAGAGAGATTCAAACCCAAAAATAAAAAATCAAAATCAACACATCATCATCATCATCAACAACAACACATCATCATCATCATCATCATCATCATCATTATACGCAGATTTGTACCCAGGCAGCACCGGTGATCGCGTCAGTGATAGTGGCGCCAGTGGTGCTCCTCTCTCTTCTTTCTCTTCATCCCTCTATTTCAACGATATAAGAGGAAAAGAAAGAGAAAAAAATAAAATAAAAATAATACCCAAAAAGACGTCGTTTTGGATATTCGAGCCACTCGGGCCAAATTTTTTTTTCGAGCTACGAAGGATTATTCTTTTAAAATTTCTCCACACAGCCACATTTTCTCTCTCCATACCACCTGTTGCTGCCCCTTTACCTCCAACTATAGCGATCCCGGGTTTACCCTTGTCGTACAGTGATCCGGACATGTGTCCGTGGATGTTGGTAGTGGATTGTTGTCCTGTTTACGTCCTTTCATATATTGTATTTGAGTTATAGGATGTGTTGGGCAGGTTTGTTTCAGGTTGGTTGTATTCGGGAGCCAAGGGTTCTTGCCTGAATTTTTGTCCTTCGCCGGCGAGAGTTTGTCGCCGAGCGGCGTTGAGTTTTGTGTCGGTGAGTCGAAGCGGCTTCGCTGAAGCGAAGCGATCGCGTCTGGCTGACTCAACACCATGATTTCTGGCTCGAGCGAGCTGATTCTTCGCTCGAGCGAAGCTTCTAGGATGTTGGCTCGGCGAGACCTTTTGGCTCGAGCTACGGTTTTAATGTTCGTCGCTCGGCGACCAAGTCTTCGCCGGCGAGCCTATTTATATCGGCCGATTCGGCGAGTTTCAAATCGATTTTTATAAACTTTTGATTCAATCCTCCAGATCCGAGAGCTTCTCTCTAACATTACACTCTCTCTAAGGTTTGATCTATCTAGGATCATTTCCTTTCCATCTTGCTTTGTTACAAAGGTAGAGGTTGTCGAGGGCTTCGATTTAATCTGAAAAAGTCGGTGTTTGGAGCACTTTGATTCTTGGGTCTTCATCTCCTTTTGGGCTTAAACTTTGAGGTAGGGATATCCTACTCCTTTTTATAGATATTGTCTTTAAATTTTAGCATTTTGATATGTTGGTAGTTGTTGTGAAATTTTGGGAAACTTTGGGCCATTGTGTAATTTTACAAAAGTTGGGGTTTTGTCTATATTAAACCTAGAAGCATGTTTGGTATAGAAACATGGAATTAATGTTGAGACATTAGTGAAATTGGAACCTAAGGGTTGTAATGTTAATTATGGAAATGTCCTAATTACATGGATTTATTAATTTGAATAATTAATTGTGGAAAATGAGGAATTGAGATAGAATTGGGTCATGGGTTATGACGATGGAAAGAATACATTGATTTTATGTATTGATATGTGATGTGTATAATTGTTATATATATGCATTGTGTTGTGTTGGAGGAGATAGGGGATGGACTCATGGTTTAGGGAAGATAGGGATGGACCTCTAAACCGATGTTCTTGGGAGGAGATAGGGGATGAACTCGTAGATAGAGCATGTATGCTTATCTAGAAAATATTGAGAGCATGTATGCTTGTCATGGAAAGTGTGAATATATCTTTTGTTTATATTTGTTGAAGTGACGAAAGAATGTAAAACAGTTGGCCATCTATCAATTGTTAGTCTTTTAGTCATTATTTATAACCGGTTTAGTATATTTCTCTTGGTTGTGGCTCACCCTATATGAACATCATTTTCAGTCTATCGTAGCATGCCACCTCCAAGGACTTAGCTTGGAAGGCTAGTGGCGGATGGACTTTTGTTTGTCTTTCCTTTTTGCGGTTACATGTAAATTCAAGCCTAGGGCTTAATGTGTAAATGAGCTAGCACTCTATTTTCTTGTAACCAAGTGTTAACTTGGAAAGTCAGAAGCCCTTAGGGCATTTGCTTGTGTTGTTAACATGTAATACGTTTTGTAATAGAACCTGTTGAATGAAAGAACGTGGATCTTTTATATATCATAGCATGTCAATATTGTTGGGTTAAATGTCATTATTTCGAGCGTTACAACTTGGTATCGAGCGTCTGGGTTGAATACTTTTGGGTGGGAAGTGATTAGGATCACAATGGGTTTGTCTCGCTTGATAGAGACTTAGGTGTCTTGTTATATGTTTATGTGATAACATGCTTATGTGATTATTTGGGTATGGGATTTAGTTTTAGGATGTTGATTGGGTCTTTGGGTTTCGGGAGTCTTGTTGGAAGGCACTTGATCAATCGCTTTCTAACCGGAACTCTAGTAACGCCTTGGGACTATCATCATCCGGAAATGAAATCCGTAGGTGCTATATGTGTTTAGGTGCTTACGTGGAATGAATAACAGTTATCCTTGCATTAGGACGTGAGTGTTTAGTTTGGCACGTTTATAAATGTGCTAACGTCCTGTGTTACCTTTATTAGGATGTCAGGACGAGCAAGAGGTGGTAGGCGTGGTAGGCCTAGGAGGCAGGAAGTGCCATTACCGGATGAGGCTCCGACAGTTCAGGAAGGGTTGGTCGAGCCAATGTGGCGAGCCAAGGTCAAGAAAGCCATGGGTGCCTTGGCGAGAGATAGCGGGGCCTTAGGTATTCTCGAGCAGAAATCGTGCAACCGAGGAGGACCTTCTTTCTTGAAGAGGAGTTCTTCGGTCTAACCCGGAGGAGTTTGTTGGAGATCCTAAGGAGCCATTGAAGGCGCAGTGGCTAGAACAGATGAATAAAAGCGTTAAAATGCTAGGCATTGAGGATGGAGCGTTGAAAGTGACCTTGGCATCCTTCCACTGAAGGAGATCTTGGTCAATGGTGGAAGTATGAGAAAGTTCGTCTTGGTGGTACTTGGGTGGCGTTTGTGAATGCTTTCCAGAGAGGTTTTTATCCGCGATGGCTGGGAGAGACTAAGGGATCGGTTTGCAAGCTTAAGCGAGAGGGTTTGTCCGTGGCGAGTTTGAGGCTACATTTACTAGCTTGTCGAGTTCGTGACTTTGAACTGGTGGCGACAGAGAGCGCCGTTACTCTGAGTTTGGCGGAAGTTGAGGTGGGACCTCAAGTTGAAAGTTGGTGGACCTTACATTCGAGAGTACAGCATTTGGTGGATCTGCGGCTCATATGGAGTGATGATGCAGGAGGGAGAAGAGGAGAAACATGGGGGCTCCAAGAGGGGCCAAGAGGGACAGTGATGGCGGGAGGAGGGGTTATAACCCTCACCGTCCCAGTGGAGTTGGCAGTCGACTTTCCCAAGATCTGCAGTCTGAGCTCGGGAGGCAGTCGAGAGTTCACTGTTTCAAGTGTGGCCAGGGTCACAAGGCCTGTTGCCCAATTGAAGGCGGGGTCAGAGCCGCTTCGTCGGCCAGACCCACAGAGTCGAGTTGAGCGGGGGCAGCCCGTGTCGTGTTACCGATGTGGGCACATGAAGAGGTATTGCCCACGGTTGAGTGCCACCAGAGCGTCTGGTTCTAGACAGACGCAGGATTTCACCAGCGGTCTGTCAGGCAGCCTCGAGGGCCAATCCGGGGCCGTCGTCTCCAACAAGATCCTATGCTCGAGAGGCGAGCAGATCAGGCCTCTGGTAGCGTGTATCTTTGCCGCACAGGACCTAATCCGCTCCATCAAGAGTGAGAGGTACCTTTTGTTTTGCAATTCGGTTGCTAGAGTGTTGATTGACACGGTGCATCTCATTCTTTTGTATCTGCTGCATTTGCATCTGTGTTGAACCGAGTTAGCACTTTTAGCATCTCCTATTTGCGTTGTGTCACCTATTGGGGTGAGTTAATTTTGAGGCACGGATGTAGAGGTTGTGATTTAGAGGTCGACGATCATCGACTTCCTTTTCCATTTGTAGTTATGCCCATGAAGGGCTTTGATGTTATTTTGGGTATGGGTAGTTATCGTCATCTGGGCGGTTATTGATTGCTACCGCAGAGGGTTACCTGTCTGATGAGCAGGAGTTTTTCCACTTTTTAGGAGACCGGGTTGGTAGTATTGTGCCACGGGGTGCGGTCCATGGCGGAATGAGCTTAGTAGTTTACTTGCTAGTTTGAGAATGGCGAGTGTGATGAGACCCAGATTGAGTTGCCGGTAGTTTGTGAATACGCAGATGTCTTTCCCGAGGATCTTATTGATTTGCCACCCCACCGAGAGACGAGTTCTCTATTGATTTAGTGCAGACGGCCGATTTCTATGGCACCTTATCGTTTTGCACCGCAGAGTTGATTGAGTTGAAAGTTCACTCAAGAATTGCTAGATAAGGGCTTCGTTACCCTAGTGTATCGCCGTAGAGCACCGCCCTCTTTGCTAAAAAGAAAGACGGTGCCTTGAGATTGTGTATCGACATTAGGAAGTTGAATCAGGCTACTAAGAATAAATACCCTATGCCCGTATAGATGACTTGTTTGACCGGTTGAAGGGTTCCGTTGTTTCTCTAAGATAGACTTGAGATCGGGTTACCACCGGTTGAGGTCGAGAGGAGGATATTCAAGACGGCATTAAACGTGTATGGCCATTATGAGTTTCTGGTGATGCCATTTGGGCTTACTAACGCAGCCTTTTATGGACTTGATGAACCGGATCTTCCGGAATTCTTGGATCGCTTTTGTGGTCGTTTTGTGGATGATATTCTTATCTATTCACCCTCGAGCAAGAGCACGAGAACACTTGAGAGTGGTGCTTGAATTGCTTAGAGCCCATAGGTCAGTATGCCAAGTTTGGGAAGTGCGAGTTCGCTAAGAGAAGTCAAGTTCTTAGGCCATGTAGTTTCGGAAGGGTGTCTGTGATACATCCAAGATTGAGGCAAGGCAAGACGGCACCTAAGAATGTGTTTGAGATTCGCAGCTCGATTAGCGGGTACTACTCGATTTGTGAAAGATTTCTCGTGTTAACCGCTGTTGACTAGGTTGACTCGCCAGGAGTCAAATTTGTATGGGGTGAGACTTGTGAAAAGTCGTTTGAATTGAAGGTTAGATTGACCACCGCTCGATCTTGATTATCCGGAGAGGGTTGGGTTATGCGATCTATTGTGATGCCTCACGAGAGGGTTTGGGTTGTGTGTTAATGCAAGAGGAAAGTAGTAGCCTATGGTTCACGTCGATTAAAAATACACGAGAAGAATTACCCTACACACGACCTAGAGTTGGTAATTTGTGATCTTTGCCTTGAAAATCTGGAGGCACTACCTTTATGGTGAGAGATTCGAGGTGTTCTCGGATCATAAAGTCTGAAATCTGTTTTCACAGAAAGACTTGAACTTGAGGCGAAGAAGGTGGATGGAGTTTATAGAAGATTACGACTTGAGTTGCATTATCACCCGGGAAGGCCAATGTTGTGGCCGATGCTCTTAGTAGGAAATCCATTAGTGATGTAGCTTGTGTAGCCATCCGAGAGTGGGAGATGTTGGGGCACTTGGCGAGTTTGACTTGCTTCGGCGAATCCGTTGAGATCGCGGCCTTGTTTTTACGTGGTTGCGACCCTACACTTGTGACTCGAGTGTTAGAGGCCGCAGAGAGGTGATCTTGGTAGAATCCTCGAGAGAGGATCTCCAATGGGAAGGTTGAGAAGGGTTTGACGGTGTATCCCGACCTGAGTGTGAGATACCGAGACCGTTTGTTTGTACCGGAGGCCTGCCGAGAGGAGGTACTCCGAGAGTTTCATCATTCACGCCTTGCGGTGCATCCGGGAGGTACTAAGATGTATCGGGATTTGGGTCGCCGGTGGTGGCGGGTATGAAGAGATGTGGCGCTTAGTGTCTAAGTGCCTTACTTGTCAGCAAGTGAAGGCCGAGCATCAAAGGCCAGCGGGTTTGTTACAACCCTTGCCTATTGCCGAGTGGAAGTGGGAACATGTCACCATGGACTTCGTTGTAGGTCTTCCGAAGACTCAGCGGGGTAGTGATACTATTTGGGTGGTTGTAGACCGGTTGACCAAGTCGGCGCATTTCATTCCAATGCGCGTGAGATTCAAGAGATCATCTTGCCGACTTGTATGTTCGGGACATAGTGAGATTGCGGGGTCCCGGTGACGATCGCTCAGATAGAGATCCTCGTTTTCGCTAGGTTGTGGCGAGTTTGCGAGTGCTTTAGGTACTAAGTTGACCTTTAGTGACTTATCATCCTCGGTGACCGATGGGCGTCCGGCGTACCATTCAGATCCTTGAGGATATGCTTGAGGTTGTGTCCTTGATTTCATGGGACATGGAGAGGCACTTCGCTGGTGGAGTTTGCCTACAATAATTTCGATGGCCTAGTATCGGTATGGCACCATTTGAGGCCTTGTATGGCCGACCTTGTAGGTCTCGATCTGTTGGGCCGAGGTGGGTGACACACCTTGTTGGGTCGAGTTGGTTAGGGAGACGACGGAGAAAGTTGAGCTTATCCGTAGGAGGCTTGTTCTGACGCCTGCAGTCGTCGAAGTCCTATCTTGACCGTGAGAAGGAGACCGTTAGAGTTTGAGGTGGGTGATCATGTCTTTTTGAAGATATCACCTAGGGGTTTGTTGAGATTTGGGAAGAGTGGGAAGTTGTCCCCTCGGTTTATTGGTCCTTTGAGGTCCTTGAGCGGATTAGCGAGGTTGCTTATCGTTTAGCTTTGCCCACAGTTGGCCGGAGTTCATGGCGTGTTTCATGTAAGTATGCTTGAGTATGAGCGGATCCATCACACGTGTTGGATTGGACCGACTTAGAGGTAGATGAGGATGCCTCGTGAGGAGAGGCGGTTCAGTCTTGGATAGGCGGGATCAAGTCTGCGTGGTAAGACCATCCCTTTGGTTAAGCTTTGTGGAAACATCACGAGTGGAGGAGGCCACTTGGGAACGTGAGTTGGAGTCCGTGAGAAATATCCGGACTTATTTGTTGATGTGTAATCAAGTGTTGCAATTTTGTAAATTGTAATGAACTTTAAGAACATTTGAAATGTCTTAAGTTGTAAAACATGGTGTATGTTTTGGTTAATGTAAATGTTGTAGAACTTGCCTTGTTATGGGAGTTGATTATAATATTGCATATGTTGGCTATATTATAGAAATAAAATTGTATCATGATTATTGCTTATGATATAAATTGTAAACCATATATGTGGGAAATGGTTGAAATGGAAAGAAATTGCATGTTGAAATGTACATGTTGAGAAATGCCTCTTAATAGGAGATGGATGACCGGTAATGGGTCGAATTGTTAAATGTTGTGTTATGACATTGTTTAAAATGGAAAAAAAAAAAAAGGGGCTTGCTTTTCAAAAACTTGTTTTGATTTCGGGGACGAAATTCTTTAAGGGGGGGAGGTTATAGCGATCCCGGGTTTACCCTTGTCGTACAGTGATCCGGACATGTGTCCGTGGATGTTGGTAGTGGATTGTTGTCCTGTTTACGTCCTTTCATATATTGTATTTGAGTTATAGGATGTGTTAGGCGGGTTTGTTTGAGTTGGTTGTATTCGGAGCCAAGGGTTCTTGCCTGAAATTTTGTCCTTCGCCGGCGAGAGTTTGTCGCCGAGCGAAGCGTTGAGTTTTGTGTCCGTGGGTCGAGCTGGCGCTTCGCTGAGCGGCGATCGGCTCTGGGCTGGACTGAACACCATGATTTCGGCTCGAGCGAGCTGATTCTTCGCCCGAGCGATCTGGTTCGGTCTTCGCTCGAGCGAGCGGTTCGTCGCTCGAGCGTGCGTCTAGTTGCAGACCTGAAGGGTCGAGTTCCTGGCTCGAGCGAGCTTTTCTTCGCTCGAGCGAGCTTCTAGGATGTTGGCTCGAGCGAGACCTTTTTGGCTCGAGCTACGGTTTTCTGTGTCTGGTCGCTCGAGCGACCAAGTCTTCGCTCGAGCGAGCCTATTTATATCGCCGACGGCCAGCCGAAGTTTCAAATCAGATTTTTTATAAACTTTTGATTCAATCCTCCAGATCTGAGAGCTTCTCTCTCTAACATTACACTCTCTCTAAGGTTTGATCTATCTAGGATCATTTCCTTTCCATCTTGCTTTGTTAAAAAGGTAGAGGTTGTCGAGGGCTTCGATTTAATCTGAAAAAGTCGGTGTTTGGAGCACTTTGATTCTTGGGTCTTCATCTCCTTTTGGGCTTAAACTTTGAGGTAGGGATATCCTACTCCTTTTTATAGATATTGTCTTTAAATTTTAGCATTTTGATATGTTGGTAGTTGTTGTGAAATTTTGGGAAACTTTGGGCCATTGTGTAATTTTACAAAAGTTGGGGTTTTGTCTATATTAAACCTAGAAGCATGTTTGGTATAGAAACATGGAATTAATGTTGAGACATTAGTGAAATTGGAACCTAAGGGTTGTAATGTTAATTATGGAAATGTCCTAATTACATGGATTTATTAATTTGAATAATTAATTGTGGAAAATGAGGAATTGAGATAGAATTGGGTCATGGGTTATGACGATGGAAAGAATACATTGATTTTATGTATTGATATGTGATGTGTATAATTGTTATATATATGCATTGTGTTGTGTTGGAGGAGATAGGGGATGGACTCATGGTTTAGGGGAAGATAGGGATGGACCTCTAAACCGGATGTTACCGAGGAGATAGGGGATGAACTCCGTAGATAGAGCATGTATGCTTATCTAGAAAATATTGGCAGAGCATGTATGCTTGTCATGGAAAGTGTGAATATATCTGTTTTGTTTATATTTGTTGAAGTGACGAAAGAATGTAAAACAGTTGGCCATCTATCAATTGTTAGTCTTTTAGTCATTATTTATAACTGGTTTAGTATATTTCTCTTTGCTGTGGCTCACCCTATATGGGAACATCATTTTCAGGTACTGGTAGCATGCCACCTCCAAGGACTTAGCTTGGAAGGCTAGTGGCGGATGGACTTTTGTTTGTCTTTCCTTTTTGCAGTGTTACATGTAAATTCAAGCCTAGGGCTTAATGTGTAAATGAGCTAGCACTCTATTTTCTTGTAACCAAGTGTTAACTTGGAAAGCTGTAAGCCCTTAGGGCATTTGCTTGTGTTGTTAACATGTAATACGTTTTGTAATAGAACCCTGTTGAATGAAAGAACGTGGATCTTTTATATATCATAGCATGTCAATATTGTTGGGTTAAATGTCATTATTTCCAGGGCGTTACACCAACGCTCTACGACCGCCCCTCCTCTTCTCTTACCCTAGCTCTACTATCCCTTTCCCCTCACTTGCCTCCTAATCCCCTCATTCACTTATTTTCACTTCCCCAACTGCCAGCAACCATCACTTATCCTTTGAACAACCATCCTAGTTGCTTAACACAAGTCCAAGCCTAAAGAGAAGGAGATAGTGAGGGTTCAAAGAAGAATTGAACACCATGGACATTGGCGCACATTCGATAAAAAAGAAATGAATATAGGCAATGTATTTTTAACAACATTGGCCCACATTTTGTGACTATATTTTCAACGACAGCTGTTTTTTTCAATGTTTAATTTAACATACATTTTTTCATGGGAGATTCTATCTGAACTCAAAATATGTCTTAGTACGCCTAATTTAAAGTTATAAATTTTAATTCTTATTATATCCTAATATGAATTTATTAATAACGACAACACATAATAAATCTTAAAATATTTTTTTTTTCCTTATGTACACCCTAATCCACTATTCTTATTTAAATCTCTTCATCTTCTTCCCCAAGAGATCAAAGTTATTATGTCGCCGTCTTCTTTTTCTTCTTCTTCTTTCTCACTCCAAAACTCCAATCTATCCTATCAAAATTCACCATTATCATTAATATCATTATTTTTTTTATTATTTTGAAACCCTAAACCCTAGAAGAAAGTTTGAACAATTAAACAATGAATGAAAGTAATAATCAAGATAATTTTTTAAAGCAACCCATCAAAGAGGAGGTAAGATTCATATAAAAGTCAAAATATAATTATTAATTTTTGTATTTTTTCTCTTGTCCCATTACAATGTTAAATCTTTCAATTTTCACAATCATATAAATAGCATTACAACTTTTAATATTTTTCTTTTTTTGGAGATAATCTTTGAACTCAATGACCATGTTAGTATCCTTCACAAAAAAAAAAAAAGGAGGTATATCCTCATGCACCTTTTAATAATTTTTTTTTCTATCCTTTTACTCTTTCTTTGTTGAACTTTATGTTTGTTTTGAAAAAAAAAAAAATTTATTTTCTATTATTTTCTTCTCGCATATTCCTCAATTATTTTATTCTATGGCTATGTTTTTATTCACCAAAGCTTTGCAATATTGTTCAGCCCAAATATTAACAAATTAAGATATTTTATGAATTGATAATTGTGATTAGATCATCATGAATGAACTGTGAAGTTACTGGAAAACATAAAGGGGTTTCACAATTTCTATATTTATAATGCTTATATGCTTATAAGTTTGTTTGTTTGTTTGTTAGTTTTTTTTTTTTTGTATTTGAGAATTATTTTCTGTATTGAAAAGTTTTTGAAATAATTTAGTCTTTTTAGTTTGTTTATTATTTATTATTTGGGTTTACCTTGAGGGTAATTTGGGAAAAATAATAGGGTGTAATGAGAGTAAAATAAAATTTTAAATAATTAAGTAAGGTGTACTTAGAAATTGGGAGTACTTAATGATTTTTTTGGTGTAAATAGAATCCCCCTTTCTCATGTTAACATTATTTTCCCGATTGTTAAATTAGAATTTGAGATAATTATGGGAGCCTTGACAAAATTATCATGGACCATATTATTTACAAAATTGTGAGAAGAAAAAAGATTCGACAAGGTCCATCCATAAACTAAATTAGTGTCTTTCAATCAGTGCTAGGCTTGTACCGTGAAGTTTGCCCTAGGTGTGAGTCAAGCCCATAAACAAGCAATTACTATAAATTACAAAAATTTAAAAGAAACTCTTGATGAAAAACCACTTTTGATTTCAACATCCAAACACTTCTGATTTTTGTTGTTTTGTAATTGTACCTTTAGCCTTGGACTTGTGTTTGGCAATGTTTCTCACTCTAAATGGCCATTTGTGCAACCTATTATGTCGCCATAATATATGTGCAAAAAAAATAAAAAATAAAAAATCATAGAAGTATATACAAAATAAAAAATTAAAATGTGGTTCAAATTTTGATCACACCTTAATTTTGTTGTACACTTTTTACGCCCATAACATTATTGTTTATGTTGGATGGACCATTGAGAATTTTCTCCAACTGTCGAAAAAGTCCCCACAAGACTGATGGATAGCAGTTTAGCAAAGTCGACCTAATTTTTAGTCCACTTAATTCATTGCTTGGGATTCATCAAATAATTTCAAATTTTTTCTTTCTTTCCACCAAAAACTCTAATCATCTAAAAGCCTAGAACAATAAACCTTATTTTGATATTGGGCCTAAGGCCTCAAAAATGTTTGGGCCACTAATGGAGTTTAGGAATGAGTTTCTTTTAGGGGAACTTACTGATAAGTCTCATGTACCAAGTTCAAAACCCAGTTAATCCCAAAACAAAATACTTGCACAAATTAGTCCAATACATTTTTAATTGTTACCAAAAAATCTTTTTTTTTTTTTTTTTTAAAATTTACAGACACTGTTCACATCTTACTACCGTCGGACTTCCATCAAACGATCGTCGAAGACTCGTCGAAATGTTCAATATCGCGCGGGAAGTCGCCGGAGTATCACCGGGAAGTCGCCGGAATGTTCAAAATGTTCACTGGACGTTAAGAACATTACTGGAGACTCACCGGAATGTCTAGAATATTGCCAGAAAAAAAGAAGAAGAATAAATGGATAAATTATAGCAAAAAAAACATAGCAAAATGTGCTAAATATTGATAAATTAAAAGGAAAAAAAATGAAACGACAAAAAACAGCAATAATGGGGAAAACATATGTTATTTTTCAATTTTTGTAAGGTTCAAGCAATAATATCTAAATAGTGATCAAACCGAAAAGTAAGTTTTGAAATCAGAAATGTTACAGCTTTCAAACAAAAATCTATTAAGCATTTATCCTTATTAATCAAACGAAAAACATGTTATGAAAGCGTAAATTTTACAGTTTTATACCATGATTCATTCCACACCAAAAAATTTGAAATCGCAAATTTTACGTTTCACCTTCAGAACTAAAACTCGAAAACTACTTGTTCAGAATTCGAAAATTTTCTCCATTAGAACAGAAAAACAGAAGTGTATAGCAGAGAAAAAAAAAAAAAAAAAAAGAGATCAAAGAAGAAAGGCAAATGTAGAGAGAGGATTGTACTTCGGCAATTATTTTTTGTTTAGATTTAGCCAAATCTGATGTAGATCTACATCAGATCTAAGTAGATCCACTCATCTTCTTCGTCGGAAATATATCATCTTCTTCGTCGGAAATATATTATCTTCGCCGTCGGTGAGAGTGAAGTCATGAGTTGATTTCGATGGTTGGCGGTTATCAGTGAGCCCCAATCAATGGAGAAAGACATGATCACCGGTCGTCGTCCATGACAAAGACGATGAGAGAAAAATGCAGAAAAAAAAGAGAGAGGAAGGGAAGCAAAAAACAGAGAGAGAGAGAGAGAGAGAGAGAGAGAGAGAGAGAACTTTTGGGTGTACTCAAAAAGTTATGGGATTAAATGGAATCCACATGTTCCACATGGGACCTGTGAGTAATTTCCCCTTTCTTTTATACTGTGTTTAGTTGAGTGATTTGAGAAAGGATTTGGAAATGGAAAGAGAAAGAGAAAATGTGTGTGAAAATAAGATAAATATAAGTATATTTCATTCACATTTTGCCTATCTTTTTTCTTTTTCTTTCCAAATCCATTCCCAAATTCCTCAATCAAACACAACATTAATGAAAGGGTCATTATACTCGAATCCAAAAATCATCACAATACACCTAACTCAAGTTTTAAAATTTTAATTCTTATTATATCTTAATGTGAATTTACTAATAAGAACAACACATATTAAGCACTAAATAAAAAGTATATATTTTTCTTATGGTACACCCTAATCAATTATAACTAATCTATAACATGTGCTATACACACGAGATAAAATAATATATTATTTTTTCAATAAGATAAATATTATTTACATTTTATCTTCTTTTTTTTAATAATATTTTACTGCTCATAAATAAAAAATTAAATACAAATTTATGAGTTGTGTATTAATGACTTCCTCTCTCCACCCAAACAAATTTAATTGTTAATCAATACGTGTTTTTAATTTTTTTGAAAACATAATAATAAACAATTTAGGTTATTAGTTTTCTCTCTCCCAACCCATACATTCAGTATTTTTCCTTTGAAATGTATAAATAATGTGTGAAATTTACTAAAATAAAATAAAAAATTACAAATAATTGTATAAAATGTGTTCATTCCATTTGAAAATTAAAAATATTAATTAAAAGAGCACAATTAAATGACATTTTGAAAATTAATAGAACTTAAGAACTTTATAAGGAACAAAATAAAAATATAAGACATTTCTTTTTAAATTTATTGATAAGGATTTCTATTATGAAAATTTTAAGTTACAAATATTTAGGATTGAATGGCCTAAACAATATATTTATTTTTTTAAAAAAAGTTTTGTAGTTTGAGACTTAAAACTCTAAAAACAGTCTTTGTTAAAATTAAAAAAAAAAAAAAATCATTTACAATACTCTATATATTAAAAGGATTGGATAATCTCATTTTATTTTATTATTTTTTTAAAGTTAAAGCATATTGCATTTTTTTTAGTTTTGTAATGGTTAAATAAGTCATATTGTTTAGTAATTTTCTTAGTTTTCTTAACTTTTTTTTAAAACTTCATACAGGAAGACTTTTTTAATGATTTTTTTTTTTATTTAAAGAAAGAAACTGAATGCAATTTTTATTTGCAATTTTAATTTCGAGTAACCCAAATTTTATTTTTTATTTTTAAAAACATAGATTTTGAAAAAAAAAAATCAACATGACGAATTAAGTCAAGGAGTAAAAGGAATAAGATTTTGTTTTTGGGGTGGGGACTAAACTGTGACAATTTTTAAAATTTTCACTTTTAGCTTGTTTTATGAAATAAGTTTTTTTTTTCTTTCTTTTTTTTGACTTGTTGATATTTGAAAAATGACAAATGGTTTTTATAACTAAAAAAACTATAAAAACTAAAAAAATTACTTTAAATACCTTAGGCACATGAGGCCTTAATTACATACTTTGTGGGCTAATTTTCAATGTTCAAAAAATGTACTCATAATTTTATTCACATATATATATATATATATATATGATTCAAATTGTAATGTGAAGAATTTACTCTAGATCAAATTCTAAGTACTAATATGTAAGTATCAATTTCTACAAAACTCATTACTAAAGCTATTCCAAATTTTAACCCTAAACTACATTCCAAATTAATTTTACATATTTGTAATACTCTTTTCTATGAATAGAGTTTTTCATTAAAAGTAAATGAATAACCTTTTGTTCTTTGAGTGCATCTTCAATGAACAAACAAACAAAAATAAAAATGAAATGTAAAAACGTGAAAATAATACCATTATAAAAATATTAAATTATTCTACACTTATAAACAAATCATACATTCTAACGAAGTATTATTGAATAAATCATATAATAATGGCATTTGATTGAGCAACACCGTAAATACATTATCCCTTCATGCGTTTTTTGGTCCGTATGGAAGTTGTGGAATGAATGTTTGTTTAAGGAGCTCATCCCGATATTCAAGTTTTATGCGAAAAGATTAAAGTGCGATAACTTTGTGGTCCAAAATGGCTCTTGAAAGTAGATTATTAGGTGCGACATTGTATCTAACCTCCACCAGATCAGTTTCTGTGTTATTTACATTATTGTTTCTTTGACTTTTGGTCTTTCCGTGGTTGGTTTCTTGCCAACTGTTGGGGTGTTGGGTGTTTCTTGCCGATTGTTGGGTCCTCTCTTTGCATTCACCGAGTGGGATCAAGTTGCTATATTTCATCAATCTATGTGCTGTTATTAGCTCTGTAACTTCCCCTTTATTGATGTATCCTCATACTTTGTATGCTACATTTCATAAATAAAGTTTTCTTTGCTTATCACAAAAAAAATAAAAATAAAAATAAAAATAAAAAATAAAAAATTATGTTGCTCTTATCCTCTCTTTGTTAATATTTTCTTGTAAGCTTTGTTTCATTTGAATTTATTAATAAAGTTTTTATTTGCCAATCAAAAAACAAAAAAAAGTTTGTAGAGGGAGGGTAGAAAGGAAAGCCCTTACTTGGCCCTAAATAATTTTTTTCGTATATATATAATAATTTTGTCAAATTACCAGTAAAGGGTAATTTCCTCTAATTTTATCACCAAATTGACTTGGACAGCCATCATTTCTAATCAATGGTACCTCCCTTCAAGTTAAATGACATTTGATGCCCTAAAGCACCCTTTGTTTCATGCACAATAGTTTGTTAATACAATGGTAAAACAGTAATTTCCTTGAGGGGTGGCCAAACTGTCACGACCCAAACCCGTCCCTATGGATTTAGTACCATAATCGGCCAATAATCCGTGATTACCGAAGGCCTGCTTGACAGTAATAATAGAAATACAGAGTACAGGGGCTGGTGGAAGCCAAAACAGTAAATAAAAGATGTCTAGTGAGCTGTGACAGTCTGTATGCAAAAAGACTTTTGAAACATATTCACATTCAAGACCAAAACAGTATGTACATACATCATATACAGACATTCAGGTTAGGGACCCAATCCCTACCATAACAGTACAGTACAAGTTCATTCAGTCTATACAAAACAGAGACAGAAAAATGGGGAATCTAAAACACCCTAAAGCAGCCTTAGCTTGAAGGACTTGGAACCTCGCAGTGAGGCGCAACGGTTGGCTTGACCAAAAAGGAAGTTTAACCTAACACTCCTAGCTCTGATCCAATGCCTGGACACCTACATATATATATATATATATATACAGTGAGCTAAAACCCAGTGAATAACATATGCGTAAAGAGGTTAAGAATGAATGTCATTTCAGTATTGAAAACAGTCATTTGCATCAATATACCAGTTATGCAATCATAGCAGTCATATGTGGTACATCCAATAGCAAAACAGTACAGTAGGTCTTAACAGACCAAACAGTCAGTTGATGGCCATTATATCAGTAAACAGTCGTGGTTCCAAACATGGGAACCAACAGAGATCTCTGTAACAGTAGCAGTAACAGTAAATTGCTATGGATGCCACGAGTACAGTTCACAAATAGGACAAACATTCATTCAGTAAGATATATCATTTCAGAAAGCAATACAGTTGATCTTTTAGAAAATATTTATAGCGATCTCGGTTTCCCTTTTCATATTTGTTGTATCCGGACTTAGGTTCCGTGAAGGTGGTTGTTGTATATATCTTGTTTACATCCTTTACTCTTTGTATTTGAGTCTTGGGTTGTGTTGGGCAGGTTTGAAACAAGTTGGTTGAGCTTAGGAACTAAGACTAGATGCCCAAATTTTGGCCTGTCCGCTCGAGCGGAGCTTTTGGCGCTCGAGCGGGGCCTTTGTTGTAGCTTGTCCGCTTGAGCGGGGGTTTTGACGCTCGAGCGGGAAAATCAACCATACAGTATCTCCTCTGTAGTGTTGTACGCTCGAGTGGTGGTTTGGGCCCGGCGGGAGTTTGTGTTACGCCGGCGGGGACTTGAACGCCGGCGGGGACTGTTCTGCGAAAGTACTGGAAGTGCGTATTCGTCGCTCGAGCGGCGGATTGGACGCTCGAGCGGGGGCTTGTGAGTGACGCTCGAGTGGTGGTTTCCACGCTCGAGCGGGGCGACTGGTTTAAGACTCCGTGTTTTGACTTTTTCAAATCACTTTTTCACATCTCTTCTCTCTCTTACTTTTCCAAAAACTCCATTGTTGAGTCTCTCTCTCTAGAACCTTGCCTTCTCTCTAGGTATTGATCTAGTATGAGTTGTTTGCTCACCTTTGGCCTTTACAAAAAAGTTGTTGATCGTCGAGGGCTATCTTTTGATCAGGAAACTTGTGATTGAGCATTTTCTTTCATCTCCTTCTTCGTTGGGTGTCAACTCTTGAGGTCGGATTCTTATTCATTCTTATGGTCTTTGACATACATTTTTGGTTGTTTTGATAAAGTGTTGAAGTTGGGTGATTTTGGGACTTAGGGTTTCAAAATGTTAAAAGGGGGTTTTGTTATTTTGACTCTAAGATGTGTAATTTGGGTTTCAAAATAATGAGATTGTTGTTGGTTGTTGATATATAGACCATTGGGTCAATATTGGGAAATGGGGTAGAAAACCCTAGTTTGTTGTATTAATCAATTGGTATAATTAATTTGGAAAAAGTGTTGTTATATGGAATTGAGTTGGAAATAATGGAATTGACTCATTATATGTTAGAACGGTAGAGTTGGATTTATGAATCGCTCACTTTGAAAACATTGATATTTTATTTGTTGGAGCTTTTATTATCTGTTTAGAAATAATTGTTTGGGCTCGGTGGAGGGTAGTTTTGATTGTTGTAGGCAATGCATGATGATTAGGCAAACTAAAACTAATCAATTGGATATGTCATAGAATATGACGGTTGTGAAATACATTAACGTTACGTATTGATTGATTGTGTATATGACTTGTATGTATATACCTTGTATGTGTTGGAGGAGATAGAGGATATACTCACGGTTTAGGGAAGATAGGGATGGACCTCTAAACCGGTTGTTGATTGGGAGGAGATAGGGGATGGACTCCTTGTCTGACTCTTATGCTTGTCGGTTAATGTGTTGATATAGCTAATATGCTTATCTAAGGAAGTGTTGATACAACTCATATGTTTATCATTGGAACTGTTGATATAGCTAATATGCTTATCTGTTGAAAAGTGGATACAGCTTGTATGCTTATCTGTCGAGATGTTGATACAACTATTATGTTTATCTATTGTAAAATGGAAAACGTTTAACATGAGTCACTGTCTTATATAAGTGGTTGGCCAGGTTCTGAGCCATTGACGTAAATTGTGAAGTTGATAAGAAATGGAAAATGAAACGAAACATGAACATAGTGGTTATGAAGTGAAAATGGGTTATAAATTGATTTATGGGAAATGAACATTTATCAATTGCTAATGTCTTAGTCATTGCTCATACAGTGTTTAGCATTTCTTTACTGGGCGTTGGCTCACCCTATACGGGACATCATTTTCAGGTACAGGTAGCATGCCACCTCCAAGGACATAGCTTGGATGATGAGGATGAGAGTTGAAGACTCTTTTGTTTATTTTGTCTGTATTACATGTATATCAAGCCAAGGGCTTCTTTTGTATAGAGTTAGTACTCTTTTGTGTGTAACCAAGTATTAACTTGGAAAGCTGCAAGCCCGTAGGGCATTTGCTTTTGTTGTTAACATGTAATACTTTTGTAAGAACTACTCTGATGAATAGAAATAGTTGATTTCTCTTGTATCAATTCATGTCTTTTGTGATGGGTTTTATGTATTATTTTGAGGGCGTTACAATATTCATGATTGAACATATCTTTACAACATTGTTACTCACAGTCTTGGGCTCTGAATAGGTTAGAGAGCGTCCTCGGATGCCAACCCTACATAGTTACAGAATGAACACACACTAAGTTACACACTTGGGAATCAATGACTTAGTTCCTACTTCGACTCGGTGTGGTTCTACATTCATATCCTCATTAAAACGCATTAAACTAGGCCTAGAAATGCCTAGGATAAAATGAGGATGCAAAGATGCACTTTAAAACACTTTCCAAATTTTTGCTGAAACAAGGGTCCCGCTCAAACGTGGCTTTCTACGCTCAAGCGGACATGCAGGCAAAGGATCTCCGCTCGAGCGTGACTTCCCCCACTCGACCGGACTGTAAACTCAAGCAAAAGTACTGGATGTATGCAATTCACGCTCGATGGGCGCTCGACCTCCGCTCGAGTGTGAGACACAAGTTCTTGCTCAAGCGTGCACTCCCCCACTCGAGCGGATTGTAAACATATGAAAAGTACTGGATATACGCATTTCACGCTCGAGCGTTACTTTCCCCACTCGAGTGGACTGCACGAACTCAGAGTGTACGCTCGAGCGTGAAGTCCTGCGCTCGAGCGTAGGTCCAAATTCTGGAATTTCCAGATTGAACCTTCAAGCTCAAAATCAACTTTAAATGCATCAAATTCGATCCTTTTGGACTAATTTTCTGGAAAACACTTATAAACTCATAGTATAACATGTTTCAAAGATCAATTTGCAAAATCAAAGTCCAAATGTAGTCCAATTAAACACAAATTCAACAATAACTTCAAGAACATAATGTGTATGTAACATGCAAATGTTCTAGTGAATTCAAAGCTTCTAATACATGCTCCAAAGAGCCAATCCTTTCAAAAACATGATGAATTCATGAGCTACAATTAGAATGTGGACATGCATGCAAGAATTTCCATGAAAACAACATCAAAACTCATGAATGTGTGTATGCATGCATGATTTAGGCTTCAATTCAACATTTTAAACCAATTCTAGACTCTAGTCTTCAATATGTCAAGAACCATGCAAGAACTAACTTAATTACATGTTCAAGAAGATAAATTCTCTACCTTGAGTCTTCAATCTAGGGTATGGAAGCTCAATTTTACTAATTCTCTTCAAATCTACCAAGTCTCCAAGCAATTCTTTGTTGAAACCAAGTTTTTCTCCTCTCTCACTTTTCTCGGTTATGGACTTCAAAGATGAGCAAATGATACACCAAAGGCTCCAAACAAGGTTTTAGATAGTGGCCCACTTTAATGGTAATTTGGTAGATAATTAAACTAATGCAATTTAGCATTATTTAAACTAATTTAATCATTCCAAATCAAATTTTAATTAAATATACCATAAAATCACATAAATTCTAACTAGCATAAAATACCAATCAATTTCGAATTCGGTCGCCGATAAAGCCTTCAATTTGCAGTTTAAAACATAAAACATGAACAGATCATTTAGCAGTCAAACAGATAGACATGCATTTAAACTAATACACTCAATCAATCAGTTCAAAATTTCAGTTCAATCAGTCACTTCTCATGCTTAATCATAGATTAGCACTAATCAGTGGTGAGAGTTGTCACATAAACAATGGCAGTGAATAATTATAAATGGTACTATCAAAAAATTATTACAGAATCATGAAAAAAATTATAATTTTAATTATTAATATGTATAAAATTTACCAATTATTTGTAATTTTTTTTTTTATAAAAATTTAAATTGGATTCAAATTTTCCCTAATTGTAGCAAGACACAAACTTTCTATATATTCAAAAATAATAGTGTAATCTTAATTTAGCAAAATTGATTTATTACTGAGGGTTAATGACCAACCTACTAATCTCTCCACCACTATTTTTCTACTTTTGTCTGAGAAGAGAAGCTGGGGAGTTACACTCACCTATGAATCTCAGCCGTTGGACGAACCCTCAGATCAACGGTTTCCAACCCTTGTAACGCCCTCAAAATAATACATAAAACCCATCATTCTTGACATGCAACAATATAAGAGAAATAAACATCTTTCTATTTATTAGAGTAGTTCTTACAAAAGTATTACATGTTGACAACAAAAGTAAATGCCCTATGGCCTTACAACTTTCCAAGCCAACACTTGGATACAAGAAGTGAGTGCTAACTCAAATTCATATTAAGCCCTTGGCCTGAATTTACATGTAATACATCAAAAGAAAGCAAAACAACAAAAAGTCTGCTTGCCTCTAGCCTCCCAAGCTATGTCCTTGGAGGTGGCATACCATCTGTAACGCCCTCAAAATAATGATATTAAACCAACAATATTAACATGCTATGATATATAAAAGATCCACGTCCTTCCATTCATCAGAGTGCTATTACAAAAAGTATTACATGTTAACAACAAAAGCAAATGCCCTCACAGACTTCTGACTTTCAAGTTAACACTTGGTTACAAGAAAGTAGAGTGCTAACTCATTTACACATTAAGCCCTAGGCTTGAATTTACATGTAACCGCAAAAGGAAAGACAACCAAAAGTCCATCCGCCACTAGCCTCCCAAGCTAAGTCCTTGGAGGTGGCATGCTACGATACGAAAATGATGTTCCCATATAGGGTGAGCCACGGCCAAGAGAAATACACTAAACCAGTTATAAATAATGACTAAAAGACTAACAGATGATAGATGGCCAACTCTTCTACATTCTTTCATCACTTCAACAAATATAAATAAAACAATTATATTCATACTTCCAATGACAAGCATATACGCTCTGCCAATACATTTCTAGATAAGCATACATGCTCTATCTACGAGTTCATCCTATCTCCTCCCAATAACATCCGGTTTAGAGGTCCATCCCCTATCTTCCCTAAACCATGAGTACATCCCTATCTCCTCCAACACAACACAATGCATATATATAACAATTATACACATCACATATCAATACATAAAATCAATGTATTCTTTCCATCGTCATAACCCATGACCCAATTCTATCTCAATCTCTCATTTCTCACAATTAATTATACAAATTAATTAATCAATGTAATTAGGACGTTTCCATAATTAACATTACAACCCTTAGGTTCCAATTTCACTAATGTTTCAACATTAATTCCATGTTTCTATACCAAACATGCTTCTAGGTTTATTATAGACAAAACCCCAAACTTTTATAAAATTACACAATGGCCCAAAGTTTCCCAAAATTACACAACAACTACCAACATATCAAAATGCTAAAATTCAAAGACAAAATCCATAAAGAGGAGTAGGATATCCCTACCTCAAAGTTTGAGCTCAAAAGGAGATGAAGACCCAACACCCAACTTGCTCCAAAACCGAATATTTTCAGATTATATCGAAGCCCAAGTCACCCTCTACCTTTTTAACAAAGCACTTAGGGAAGATTCACCCTATAGGGAGATGATTTCTTAGAGAGAAGGTAAGTCTAGAGAGGCTCTCAAATTTAGGGTTTTAAAAGTAAAAGCTTCAAAAAGTGAAGTTTAGATCATTGGGTCATGAATCGATATAAACAGCTCGCTCGGCGAAGACTTGGTCGCTCGGCGACTGACCTGTAAAACCGTAGCTCGAGCCAAGAAGGTCTCGCTCGAGCCAACATCCTAAGCTCGCTCGGCGAAGAAAAGCTCGCCGAGCAGAGCTCGACCCTTCAGTTCGCAGAATTAGACGCACGCTCGAAGCGACGAACCGCTTCGCTTCGAAGCGAAGATCGCTCGGCGAAGAATCACCGCTCGAGCGAGAATCATGGTGTTGAGGTCAGCCAGACGCGATCGCCGCTCAGAAGCGCTCTGCTCGACCCACGAGACACAAAACTCAACTCGCTCGAAGCGACCAACTCCTCGCTTCGGCGAAGGACAAAATGCGGCGGCAACCCTTGGCTCCGTGACACAACCAACTGAAACAAACACCCCAACACATCCTATAACTCAAATACAATATATGAAAGGTCGTAAACAGGACAACAATCCACTACCAACATCCACGGACACACGTCCGGATCACTATACAACAAGGGATAAACCCGGGATCGCTATACCATCGGTACCTGAAAATGATGTCCCATATAGGGTGAGCCACAACCCAGTAGAAATATACTAAACCAACTATAAACAATGACTAAAATAATAGCAGTTGATAAATGGTCAACACTTGTACATCCATTTATATCACATTATAGTTCCATGACAATCATGTCCATGTTACATTTCATTTTCCTTTACTTATCAATTCAATTCATAAACGTGGCTCAGAACCTGGCCAGATAATTCAACAGAGATTACATCTCTTATTAACAATACTTCCAATTCAATTAGGATACAACTCATGTTTAACATTTCTTACATCACATTAGATACACATAATTGCTGTATCATTCTCAATTAAACACTTCCATACTTTATATATAATATACAGATTCGTTATATCAACATTTCAATAGATACACATATTTGCTGTATCAATGGAGTACATCCCCTATCTCCTTCCAAACAAAATCTAGTTTAGGAGTCCATCTCCTATCTTCCTTTAAACCGTGGAGTACATCCCCTATCTCCTCCCACACAATACAATGCATATAAACGTTTATCATATACATGTTCAATCAATGGACAAATTCGATGCATTATTCCAATTGTCATATTCGATAACAGATCCAATAGATTAGTTTTAGTTCGCCTAATCATCATGCATTGTCTACAACAATCAAGACTATCCTCCACAAATAGCCCAAAGCAGTTATTTCTAAACAAGAAATAAATGCCTAAAATGGATATAACATCAACATTTCACATAGGTGAGCGATAAATTAGTCTAACTACACCATTTAATTCCATACTTCTCTAATTTCAATATTCCCAATTCAATTTCTCATCTCTTAAAATTAATTATACAAATTAATTCATCATAATAATTAGGGCATTTTCCCATCATTCACATATCAACCCTAAGGTTCCATTTTCATTAATAACCCAACATTAATCTCATTTCTCTATGTCATACATGCATATGGGTTTATATATATTTGAAACCCCTTTTTTGAAAATTACACAAAGACCCCAAACTTTCTCAAAATTACCCAACAACCACTAACATATCAAAATGCCAAAATTTAAAGACAAAGCTCATAAGATGGAGTAGGGTATCCCTACCTCGAAGTTAGAGCTCAAATGGAGAAGAAGACCAAAATCCAACGTGCTCCAAATCGACAAACTTTGATTAAACGCAAGCCCAAGTCACCCTTTACCTTTCTTACAAAGGACTTAGGGTAGATTCATACTAAAGGAGATGAAACCTAGAGAGAAGGTTTGTAGAGAGAGTGTCACGACCTATCCCGCCCCTAGTAGGATGTTGCCATGATGGCGATGTCAAGAGACTACCAAAGGCCACTTACAAGATCACACACACAAATCAGAGTAAACATATGGGGCTTACAAATGCGGAAGCAATAAATAAAAACCAAGTAGTCCATAAGAGCAGTGCTTAAGTTAAATGGAATGACATTCATCTCAAAATAGCTTTAATACAACAATATGGAGTACAAAATTACATCTTGACTAAAAGGCTTCTCGGCCCTCAATTACAAAATACAAGGAAATAACAAAGAAGCATGATCTTCAAGATGTCGCAAAACATGAATACAAAACACGTCGGCAAACACATCGTCAAGCAAGTCTAGGCGTCTCCGCCGCCCTGCTCATCACCTACATATATATAGAGAGGGTGAGCTTGGATACTCAGTGAATGGCATAATAATAAAGGGTTTACATGAATGATATCCGAGGTCTTTTAACAAAACAGTACAAGAGATAAATCAAGTTCATCCATCAAATCCTTCAAGCTTCAAGGGATGCTTACTAACATCCATATAATACAAGAGATGACATCTCGGACAAACAAGCCCACGCGGTAAAACCGTCAGTGGCAAGGCAAGACAAGACAAGACAAGAGAGATCTCTAAACAAGGGTGTCGTTGCATTATAGTCCCCGGACACTAAGGACTTGTGCTACAAATGCTTATAGTTCCCTAGCACGTACGGACTTCCAAACTTTGTGCTACGAATGCTTATAGTCCCCTAGCACATACGGACTAGTGCCACAAATGCTTAAAGTCCCCTGGCACGTACGGACTTCCCGAGGATGTCATCAAACAAGGTACAATACTTATTGCAAATAGGAATAATCATTCATGCTTGTAAACAATTTCCAAACAAGGCAAGCAAGGTTTTATCAAAGCTTTATAACATATCTTTATTAAAATACCACTCACATATTCCTTCAAACGTCAGGGTCAAGGCAAGTCCAAGTCCTACAAACACATGGCAAGAAATATGTTGATTGCACTCTCAAACAAACTTAGTATGAATGCAAATGATCTCGGCATTCACCAAGAACTAAGTCAAATCAAGACAAACACTGCCTCCCGCCTCGGGGAAACATGCTGGGCACCAATCAAGTCTTGGCCGAGGTCCCACACCTTCTCGCCGAGGTGTGGTCCCGAGGGCCAGTTTCAAAGAAATGAGGTCGGGAAAACCTGGGTTTTTCCCTCTGCTTAAGAACATGAAGAACATGAACATGAAGATCATGAAGAAGATGAATGCCAAAATCATAACTTGCGTGTATCAAAATCTGAGTTTTCATGCTATGAGTTTGAAATCATGAACCTGGGTGCCCATACTAGAAGATCTTACAAAAACAAACACAAAAGCATGTAACTTGTTGCAAACTTTCGGATCAAACAAGGCTTTTCTTCAAAACTTGTGAACACCAACTTTCTCTCTCTAAAACCAATCTTTAAATCAATGTATGGCATTCAAGACATATTCAATCATGCAATGCAACTAGATGATCGATAAGAGCAACAAGAGTTAATCAAGATTCTAACCTCAATACCCGAATCCAACGGTTTGAACTCTAAGAATCAAGCTTGCTATCTACTTTCTCACTCTAAGACTCTTTCCTAGAGCTTCTCTCTCCTCAAGAACAAGATATGAGACAAAATGATACATTTCTCTCTCTGCCGGCTGATTTAACACTCAGCTCGGACACGTGGCAAGGGTTGGTTGGTTCAACTCAAAAAGGTGACTGATTGAAAAGACAAGACTATGACAAAGCGTGTTCAACAAGCTAGGCGACAAGGGACTCCGGCGAGTAATGACATCGGCTAACATCAAGACTTCGGCAACAAGGGGCAATGACTTCGGCTAAGGGCAGAACTTCGGCAGGTCAAAGAACAATGATCTCGGCTAGGAAGATCAACACTTGACTAAGCTGTGCCATACCTTGGCCTAGATGTGCCACACCTCAGTCTATGTCATACCACTCCAGGACAAGATCACTTCGGCACAAGGGTAACATCTCGGCCCAAATAATACACATCTCGGCCTAGGCGATACACACCTCGGCCCAGATGATAATCATCTCGGCCAATATGTCAGGACAAAGGTGGAGGTCAACAAAGAAATCCTAAGATGGTCCTAAGTGTAAAAGCATCAAATGGGTGACCTATGCTCAAGATGACCCATTTGAAACACACACCCTCACCAAGAGACATAGCATTCAAGTAACACTTATGCAAGACAAGTCAAGATTCGAAATGCAAGCTTAACAAGGCAAAATCATGTAAAATGCATATGAGTATGGTTAGGGTAGTGTGAGGGTCATTACAGAGAGAGAGAACTCATATCTATTGTTTGTGTAAAGAAGAGGGTGAAAAATGCTAAGTGTAACCCACTGCTGCCTGCTGATATACAATAGGCTCGCTTGAGCGAAGAGTTGGTCGCTCGAGCGACCAGACACAAGAAATCCACGCTCGAGCGAATAAAGTCTCGCTCGAGCCAACAACTCGAAGCTTCAGGTCTACAACCCAGAAGCACGCTCGAGCAACAAAATGCTCGCTCGAGCGAAGAACACCAGGCTCGCTCGAGCCAAGAAATGCAACTTTCAGGTCTAGAACTAGACGCAGACGCATGCTCGGTCGAAGGAAACCTGGCTCGAGCCACCAAACACAAAACTCAACTCTCGCTCGAGCGAAGAAACCATGGCTCGAGCTAAGGACCAAAAGCAAAGAGCTCGCTCGAGTGACAAACTGCTCGCTCGAGTGAAGGACCAAAATTCTGGACAGCAACAATTTGCTCCCAATCACACCCAACCTGTAACAAACCTGCCCAACACATCCTATAACTCAAATATAAAGTATTGAAGGATGGAACACAAGATATAAACAACTGCTAACATCCACGGAACCAAGTCCGGATCACTGTACAACAAGGGGTAAAACCCGGAATCGCTATAACCCTTGTAGTAGCTCCGAACAAGGCATTTTACTATAATCTCTCTTTGCCCAGCTCTTGTGTCTTTACAAGTAGGGAGAAGAAAAAACACAAAAAAACACCTTCCCTAAATCAAAGCAATTCTCAAAGCAATCTTGTTGCTTGAAAACAGTCATTTTTCTTCTTGTTTTTAGTCTACTTCAAGCCTCTCTTTCATGGAAGGTGCTGGTGGTGGTGGTTTTGCGTATGTAAATTTACAAAACAACCCTTCTTTATATAGACCTAGTCCTCCATTAACAGCCATAAAGAGGTTCTTTTCAAGCAAGAACAACCATTTCTCTCACAAACAGACTCAAAACAATGTGCACAACCAAGGATTTGCTTTCTAAGAAGTGTACGATGGATTTTCTTCTTCTGGTGGTGCAATTAGTGGCTACTCACGCGACTTTTTGGGGCCAAGTTTTCTGGAGAAAAGCTTTATGGATGGGCTTTTCCATGATAGTGAGACTCTTAAATGGACATATGAGATAGATCCTAATATGGGCTTGAATGAAGATGAAAAATCAGAGAGGAATTGTAAATGAGTGGCAAAGAGAGCAAAATGTGGCTCTTCTACAACTACTCTAATCAAAGGACAATGGATGATGAAGAAGATAGGTGATATAACATATAATTTTTCATTTTACCCTTCTTTTAGTCTTATACATCACGGGGTTTAAATATCTATCTTCGATAATGATATATCAATCGATATTGTCTAATATCACCCATATATGATGTGCTTATACTAAATCCACATATGTCTACTCTTTACATGAAAGTGCAGTTGATATTGAAGATTTCTATGATTTTGTTTTTGTGAAGGAAACTGCTCAATTTAGTGACACAGCATGGAGTGAGAAAATGGGCTCAGATAGTAGAGAATATGGTTGGCAGGGCCGGAAAACAATGTCGGGAGCGGTGGCACAATCATTTGCGCCCTGATATCAAGGTCTTTTTTCCACACCCAAGCATTATTCCAACAACACTTACCCCGCGCGATTAGGCTCTGTTTGGTTTGAGAAACGGTAGCAAAGAGGGGAAAAAAATTTTACACTTCGAATCTGAGTTACTTTCATGTTTACAAACTCTTATAGAACAAAGGTGCAAAGTGTTCAAAATAGCGATTGCTACTGCTAGGAGAGGGGAGGATCGTGTGTTCAAGTCTATTGATCACTCTCTCTTCGGCTCTCCAGTGAAGATTAGTTCCAACAGCGAAGCTCTCTCTTGGATCAGTGGCAATAGTATATAGCCTATCAAGTGCACAGTTGAAAGGATTAAAGGCGCTGGTCCTGTTTTGCATTCCATTTGGGTTCTATCTTCTTTCTATCTTCGACTGTATCAACTCTTCGTTCCATCTTCTTTCAGGGTAGGCCATTACTTTATTTTCAGATCTCTTTTATTTCATCTGGGTTTTGTGATTTGAGGGAATCATAGAGTAAGAACTGGTCTTGTTCTACTCAGCAATTAGTTTCGCACTCCACCTGTTTGATAATATGCCTCAGTGACAATGTAATGGCAAAAATAGGAAATGGAGGTTGGATTCCGAAAGAGATGTGGAGGGAAGGAGATGGAGACCAAGGTAAGGATGTTAAGTTTGGTTTATTCACCGTTTTTGTGGATAACTTACCTTCAGCTTTGGATGCCAAAGCGCTATTCAAGCTTTCCTCAGAGTTTGGCATTGTAAAGGATGTCTTCATTCCGTTCAAAAGAAGGACTGTGTCTAAGTCTAGATTTGGATTTGTGAGATTCAATTGCCCTGTTGTAGCAGACATGGCCTGCTGGTAGAAGAAAGGGTGCTAGAAGTTAAAAAAGCTACCAAGGACAGATGCATCAGATTTGAGAAGAGTCGGAAAGAACCCCATTCGATCAGCAGACCTCTTGATCCTATCGATTCTGAGGCTCAAGTTCCATTTTCAGGCCAAAGATCATTCGTTGAAGTATTGAAAGGGGTCACACCCACTGTGGCTAGGAAAGAAAGCTTGTCCATGAAAGCCAATGTAGTGGATCTTGAATGGCTCCATGGTAGTGTAATAGTCAAATTTATTTTTGAATTCTCTACCGTTAACATTGGTAATATCATGAAAGAGAAAGGCTTGGATCATGTAATGGTCGAGAAAGGGGTGGTCGAGATCTAGTTCTTACATTTAAATCTCAAGAGGAACAAATCAAATCTTTGCAATATTAAAGAATGGTTTAAGGAATGGAGTCGGTTTGTGATGGAATAGAAGCCGGGATTTTTTCTTGAATAAGAACGATGTGTGTGGTTGAGGTGTTATGGCATTCCTTTAAACCTCTAGAATAGAGGCACACTCAACAACATTGGAAGCATGTGGGTATTGTCCTTAGCTTGGATGATGATTTTGTCAATCTAAGTCCTTCTCCTACACCGTAATCGAGTGGCTACATCTTGTATGGAGTTCATTAACAAAACTATATCTTTGGATTGCAAGGGTATATTACACCCCATTCTTGTGTGTGAAGATCTTTCAGTAATTTAGTAGCTTCAAGGGCAATGGGTTGGAAGAGTGTAGCTCTAACGAAATCTGTGGTAGTGTTGTGGAAAGAACAAGTCCAAAGGAGTGTTTTAGGGAGAAGGAGTCGACCATGTGATCTTGAGTAAACTTCGGTTGTTGAGGAGTCAAAGTGGGATGAAAGGTTCATCAGAGAAGAGGAAGTATGCACCAAGGAGGTAGATCAGAGGTTAGGGTCTAATGATTGTCATTTGGGCAATGAGGTAAACACAGTTATTGAGGGGACCATATTGGAGGAGTCAGTGCACAGTCCAAATTTTATTGTTGAGCAAGTATCTACTCCTGGTTTCATTAAAAGCTTCAGTGGATCTCGCGTTGGAAGTGGTTTTGGTATCAATCTTGAAGTGGACTTGTCACAAGCGCTTAGTAAGAATCTAAATAGGAAGGGTCTTTTGAGCCTTACTCATTCAGGCTTAGTTAGGCAACCTACTTCTGTCCCAAAACTCCTGCGAAATGAGAAGAGGAAAAGAAAGAAGAAGATTCAACTAGAGGGGTTCACCAACTTTGCTAGACTTCATGGGCAGAAAGTTGTAGCAGTCAACAAGCACACTTCTAACTCTATCATCTTCAGACCAACAGCAGTTGTGATTGCACGTTCAGATCTGTCGAAGGGTATTACTAGTCCGAACAATCTTCTCCTCAATGAAGCTAAAGCCACTATACAATTAGGTAAATCTCTTGGCATCAATTTCAATGGGGAAGAAGATGATGTGCTAAACAAGATTATTGAGGTAGAGCTAAAGGACAAAGAGAGATCCAAATAAATAGGAGGGTTTGGTCTCAAAAGGTTGAGGATGGCATCAAGTAAGCTTAGCTAGAGTTTTTCAGTGGGTATAAGCGATGTTAGCTAGTTTTTGGGTTTTGGCTTCAAGTGTTTATGGCCTTGTGTGCTAGTGTTGGTTTCTCACCAACACCATGCTCGGTTTCTTTTCTTATCCTTTCTTCTTTCTCTTCCTTATTGATGTTTTTCTCATATGTAATGTATGTTTTCTTCATCAATAAAGGAATTTCTTTGCTGAAAAAAAAAAGGTCTTTTTT
This sequence comes from Camellia lanceoleosa, assembly GCA_025200525.1. Classification (NCBI taxonomy): domain Eukaryota; kingdom Viridiplantae; phylum Streptophyta; class Magnoliopsida; order Ericales; family Theaceae; genus Camellia; species Camellia lanceoleosa. The sequence continues at coordinate 106,528 of JANUSC010000339.1, read as the reverse complement.
CTTCACCCTTTTCCTAATTTGAGGTTTTGTCAGAACCACTGAGTGTGGTTTGGTTTCAGTTAAATTTTGTTTTCCTTTTTGAAAAACTAATCATCAAACAATTGTGTTAGATTTCTCATAAAATTCTATGACAGATATCTAAGAACTGAGATTTGGTTTGGGTTTGTGTGATATTTTTCAAATAGTCAAAAGAGAAAACCCTAGGTTGCCTTATTTGGTTTAATTTCCTATTCTCAACTCTTTTTCTTTTTTTAATTATTTAATTTTATATCTTAAAAGTTAGAGATATAGGATTTAAATTGCAAAAATTTCATCAAGGTGATTTGTCGGTTCATCTCTTCATGAGTTTTCTTTTGATATTTTATATTTGGTAATTAATGAAAAGTTTCATTCAAAAAGTGGATTAGGGTTTTGTTTTACATGTCATGGGCTTGACATGCAAATCTTACGGTGAGTTTGGTGCTGTTCACACCATCTGACATCACTTCTTCCATTGTTTTTTTAAAATTTTAATCCGCGAAAATTAGTGACATTTCTTCTTCCATCTAACTATCTAGACATGTTGGTTCATGTTTAGAATTTGATGATTATTTAAACAAAAATGCTATGAACCTTTCTTATCAACTCATAATTTATCACAAATATATATGTGGTGGAGATTAAATTGATAAAATGCGAATACATGAGTAAAATAAATTTCAACTATTATCTTTCTTTTTTGAGTAAAATTTGAGTTCATAAGTATAAATTTATAATATTGTTGTTATTTAAATATACAAAGCCACGTTATATGTTTACTTGGCAATTAATATAATTCCTCGTGAGACAAGGACCTGGGGATTGTCTTTCATATGAGCACTTTGACATACAAAACTTATAAGGTCAGTCCAATGTCTGTTTATACCCTCTCAAATTCCTCCTTGCACCCACTCTTTCTCAGTGTTCACTTTCATGTGATTTTGAAACCTTTTCTCCCTCAAAGCATCAATTTTGTTATAAAAAGGTTCACATTTAATATTTAATTTAATATAATTAGGAATATCATGTACACCCGTGACACTGCAATTTTCTTCGCAAGCTTGCCTTTGAAAGAGTGGGTGGAAAATATGAATAGGGTGATGCAAATATCCTCGGTTTTTTCTTTTTTTTTGGCGAAGGAAAAAATCAGCACAAGTCAAAATCATGATAGATTAGATAATTTTTGGTCATTTATAAGCAATCATTTTCGCCCTTCTTGGTAAGCTGAAAATTTGACAACTTTGTACTACCTAAAAATTTTGGAAAAACCTTGAATGCCACTTTCTTCCTTGGTCTTGAGTCTTGACCAAAAGTTTAATAACCTATCGAGTGCACTCATATCAGGGAATTCTGTTACAAGGAAGATATGGATGTATATATTCCATTCTTCAATATTTTTTTTTAATTCTAAAAAACTAAGATAATTGAAATGTTAGCAACAGCAACACCCTCCTAGCCTTTCAAGTTTGCTCTTTGATTATTCCATCGGTTAAAGCTTATTCATTGCAACCTCTGAGTGAAATAATATGTGCTCACCAAAGCATTGTTATCTGCAACGAAAATGGAGCCTTTTAGAATAATGCAAACATGAGAGAGAGAGAGAGAGAGAGAGAGAGAGAGAGTGAGTGAAACAGACGTGTTTTGCATCAAATAAACTAGAATACAAACAAAAAACCCAAAATACAAACAATTAGAATTAGCTAGAAATGAGAGAGCTCTATAGCGTTGGCAATCCTAAAAGCTGAAACTTCAGTGTTTTGCATTGTATAACACTAGAATACAGAAACTAAACATCAGGCAAGCAAAGGCTAAAAAAAAGGCTTGTGAAAGGGAAATTTCATTAGAGCATAGGAAAGGTTCCCTAGAGCAATGCGAAAGAAGTTGATACCCTTGCATGAAGAAGACAAACTTGTTTTGTGAGAGCAATTTCCTGTAAACAAGTGAACAGCTGGTTAATTTGTACAGTAAAAATAATGATTTCATGGCAGTCAGCCGAATTACAAAGCATTTTCTTCAGTCATATATCAAACATAAGTTGCATCAGCATTCTTGTTGCAAATAGGTCTGAAGAATGAGAAGCTATTTTTTGTGAAGATAGAAGACACAAAAACGAACAACATAAGCGATACAAGTGAAGAGGCATTATATAGTGTCAAGTTCCACAAGTGGAATGAAGATAAACGACCAACATGAGTTTAAGGAAGTGATATCTCGAGAAACAACTAAATAAGTGATGCCTTCTAACCTTTATATTTAGAGCATCCACACAACTGAAAATGGAACGCCACCAATACCAAGGAAAAATAAAAATCACAAGGCCATATCCTACTGACAAGCATTAAGGCAATTTCGAAAGGCACGAATTCCCTGCCAAACAGATTATATAAAAATTAGCAAAAACAAAATAGTTCATTGTAAATAAGCAGATTGAAGCTATGCCAGAGTAACTTTCAAAAGATATTGACGAGCAGGACACACAATAAGCTTAAATTTATTTTCTAATACCTGCAATGCAAATGCAACATCTGCTTCATCGACTTTTAGTGCTACTCTTCTTAATTTATCTTCTCGAGATTGACCAAGTTTGAGAAGACCCTGCACTTTGAATCATGCATCTTACCTTGCCATTTCACGGGGATCGTATCGTATTGCGAAATAAGCTTCATGTGCTCAATCTAAATCTTGTATAGAGAATTATATCCAAAGAAATAAATTCAATCAGAACACGCAGCATATTAAGCTCACCTGGTCACCTAGAACTCTACACATGCTTGAAAGTTCCATAATTCCGACTGGTGGGATTAATGTTAATTTGCAGATGTCTAAGTATGATTTACTGAGCTGCATTCATATAGAAAACTTACAAATCTCAATTAACTGTTGTAAAATGTACTCTTCTGAAGTCTTATTGAACACTATGTCAGATAATATACCTCGCCTATAGTTGTATCCTTCTTTCCCCCACGGAAAAGCTTCACAGCAGAACAAATTATAATCTGAAGCCAAGGAAAAAACCGTAAAAAACAGAATAATGTTCCTAGAGATAGATAAGCAAGAGCAAGAAGGAAAACAGCATAAAAACTAACAGGCTACAATTTATCGAAACTGGTTTGGACTTTTGGACAGAGGACCCCAATTCTAAGAGCTGAACAGTTGGCTGCAATAGTATTATGCAAGTTTCCACAAAATACTTATTACGCTTTTTATGATGCCATCAATTAAACACATCACAAGGCATGCCAAGATCAAAGACAACTTTCAGGAAGTTGAGTTGCCTAAAAATAAACATCATTTGATTGATATATATAAAGTGAGGAACATTTGAAATAAGTACATACCTCCCATATTATCATCACTTTTAAAATTCACCAGATCTCAGTTTTGGATGAATTTTCGTGATGTTACAATCATAGGGCACACATGCTAGTTTAGTAACTGAATTCAGTTGACACTAGATTTTCAATTACATCGTATCTAGATTATCTTATTAGATCAAAGCATAAATAAAGTCCTTCGAGTCATGAACAAACTCCTTTAAACAGACCCGTCAATATAAAATGCACATCTTTTGAGTCATAATAGTCAACTAATTAATCATGTTAGCAGAACAAACTTACCTGTTGATGTTGTGGAAGAGATTGTACAGTGTCCATTATTGGTGATCTATAAGTCTTTGACAAAGCAATGGCCATATGGTCAACCCTCACCTGTGACAAGCAGCAAAACTTGTAAGAAATATGAAATTCTTAAAAGGATATCTGAATCTGATTGCTTTTAGCTGGGCTAACTAAAAGTTTAAAACCTTTATATAGTGAGCCAAACAGTTACTGACAAAACATGTTTTTATATCATTAATTTAACTTATTTATGCTTGGAATGGATGAAGTTGATATAAATAGCAAGTGCCTACAATATCAATTCCTTGCTTTATTAAATTACAAGGTGGAGTTGTCTGTTGATTTGAGTACCCATTCTCTGCTAATGAGAAATCCAAATTGCACGCAGATTCCCTCACCTCTGCTTGTAGCATCTCAATAGCACTTCTGAAACAGAAAAAAAAAAAAAAAAAAAGAAGACGAAGTAATTACACTGCAGTTTATACCCTGGTCAAAACAAAAGCATCATTTTCATCACAGATATGCCATCTACATCATTGGTTGTAGATATTGCTGATACTACATTTACAATTTAAAGCCTATCACAGGGCTGAGTGACTACCTTGCAGTTAATAAGATTTAGCAATAGTAATATATACAAAGCAGACAGCAAATTCCTACATTTCTCGTGCAATCTAATTTCTTAGTGATTAGTGCTGCTTAAAATGAGATCAAGGGAGAGCATCATGGATGCACACTTGAATGAAGCCAAGCCCCATAAAGAAGAGAGAGAAGGGGCAGAGTAGATAGTTATCGGTAATTAATTGCACAGGCATATATAAATTAGCATCAAATTAAATATCAGCGATATACTTGTAGATGTCTGTATTTTCAAAACTTAAATATGTTTGTTACATTAAAACTTTCAAAATGTTCTTATAATCTCTTAAATTAAAATTTGCACTTTTCAAAAGTACAATTGATTTCTGCAGATAATATCCATTGATACATCAACATTGCCGGATTGTAATATATCCATATCATCTTATTGATATAGCGTTCCTTGTAAGTAAAAAAGGCTAATGTTGGTCATTGACATCTAAAAAATTCCCATACTATGCCTCTAAGTTTACTCTCGTGTATGCATGATAATTGTTTCGCTGCACATAAGTATGGAAGACATCCTTATTTACATATTCTGAAAGAGTGTTAAGCTTATTACACCCATTGCTCACACACAGATGGTGTACATGTATAGTAATCATTAAGTCCAAAAAATTCTATAGAAGTCAACTTTTTTTTTAACATTATTTCAATGACACTGTCATCTTCTTGATGATTACTTCTAAGCACATTTTCTACCAATCTAATTTCAATCATCTTGAATACAACACAAGTTCAACATATGCTACTAATTAAGTACTGTAACTATGGCAATGAACGGCTAACCTGCAGATGCACAGAGCTTTCCTCATATCTCCAGATGCAGCTGCAACTTTCTGCCATGTTTTAAAAGATAATCAATTTCTTTGCTCATGAGACAATTACACATAATGGTGTTTGGTGCTGAAGTTTCACTGCTAACTTGAAATATAGAAAATTGAGGCTGCATCCTTAACGTCAAGGGAATTCATTCAAGTAATATTACATATACAGATCCACTAGCAAATTAATGGCATTGTGTCAAGAAAAGAGAAGCAATCATTATTTATCAGAACACAGAAAAAATCAATGGGGGTGACTCACTCTGGCACAGAGTTCCAGGGCTTCGGTTGAAAGACAATGTAATGGAAGTGCCTGTTGGAAGAGAATAGCATTCAGTCTTGAGTTGAGTCAATAACAAATAAATGAATAAATAAATAAATTCTGTTTTAGAGTTTGAAGATTCCATTTTAATTTTTTTTTTTTTTTAATAAAGAGAATAGCATTCAGTCTTAAGTCAATAACAAATAAATTCTGTTTTAGAATTTAAAGATTGCATTTTAAGAACTTTTTTACACATTCCTTGAACATTGCGGTATCTCCACAATTGAAGTACTTAGATATGTTAACATTAAATGCAGAAAGGTCACAATAGTGGCATTGGATTCCTAGGAAAATACTGAAAATGATAAAGTTGCAACTTGTTCAATTATCAACTTGTAATTGGAACTGCAAATGTATAATTTCTCACAGCCTCGTACCTACATTTTTTTTCTTCTTGCTTTTTGGAAAAAAAGCTAGAATTCTTAGGCCAACTTCAGATAAATAAAACACAAAAGTCATAATTTCCAACCCGTACATTCACTCAGATGTGATGCTGCCATACTGAGAACAGGTTGTACACAAAGTGATTTACCTCTGGTCTTAAATAGAAAAAACATAGCATTTGGTCTTTCAAGGATATCCAATTCAAAATAATAAAAAATTATTGCTTGGTTAAACAAAAGCAGACCACTTGTTTAAAGAAAAGCAAAAAAGGGAGCACAAGAATTACCATTAACCTTGGCTGAAGAATCATGATGATCTGATCCTTGGAGTATGCCCGAAAAGTTACCACCATAGGCTTGCCTAGCACAAGAAATGGGTAGAAGTAGAACCAAACAGTAAGTACCAAGACCAACAACATAGCACATTCTTTTATGTCATTTTTATATGTGAAACTTCGATGGGAGGATGGAGAGGGGAATAGAAGACACCTATCACTGAGCATTACACCAAGTAGTGCTTAGCAGTTGCCTCCTGCTATTGCTAAGGAAGGTTTAGGCAAAAAGAAAGGAGGAAGTGAGTTATCCAAAAAGCAGGACTAGGAACTTCCACATTCCCTAATACCAATAGGTAACAATTATCCTTGTTGATGGAAACCAGCTAAGTTGTTAGGGTGACAATTCAATTACGCATTGGTTGAACAAAATTATTGGAGAAATGTTTTGAAGATGTAAGCAATTTAGGGAGAAGGCCAGGCATCAAAGAGGGCCTTAGCGGAAGAAATCTTGTCACCAGACCTGATGAATTAGAAAGGATAGTGAATAAAGATGACTGACTAAAGCAAGTAACTAACTTCCAATTCAATGACTGCAGTCTTGGAAGAAATCTATCTGCTAGGTCTATAGCATTAGCTATTCCTGTAAAAGCAAATGGAATATGAGAACTCCCTTACCACAGGCAGCTAACAGCTACTCTGTCATCAAATTCTGCACAAAATCACATAAATAGAGCAAAAAAAGTTTAAAACATTGTATTTGCAACATCATACCTATCAATATACATCTAGCAAAAGGGAAAGTCGTAAGCGTGAAAAGATCGTGAAGTGCAGCCCGGTCTTTAGTTATTAAATAATCCAACTCATCAGCAATAATTAGCCTGTAAACAAGAAATCCACGTGAGCACAACCATCCTTATGGTGATACTGACATTCTTAAACAGGTTACATCATATTTTTAAATTCAGAGGGATCCTGCTTTTGTTATAATTAATTCAACATAGCTAATTGCTATATTAAGAGATCAGGGCCCATATTGTTTTAGGGAATCTAGGACTGCACATGGGTAAGAAATGCATCTTACATCATCTTCAGGCCAGTTGATTGCTGCTTTTATGCAGTACAAATTCTGAAGATGCTTTAGTGGTGAAGTAGAACTTTCGGTTTTCTTCTGGGGTTGATTTTTCCAAGTGTCTGCCAAAGCTAATGCAATGTAAGCATATGGAAGTTGTAATTTTCAGGTGCTCAAAAGAAATAATCCCATTGATTTCAGTACCTTACTGAAAATTTCAGATGTGTTAGTAAGAGAAGTACAGTTTATGGCTAATACATCTGGTGGCTGAAAACCTGCCTGGCATCAAGAGTTATGATTCAATTAGTATTAGGGTTAAAAAAGTCACCTATTACAGAATAAAAGGAAATTTATATGCACGTCTATATTTCCCAACTTCCTTATCAATTAACCTGCATTTGCATGTAATATCCTACGTCGAACTCCATAAAAGGTAAATTATGACATAATGATTCTTATTACGTTCCATTGATATTCTAATTTTTTCGACATTTTGTTTCTCTTATTGAGAGCCTATTGAGCTGTCATTAGCAGCATCCATATTAAAATTGTTTTGGCTAGCCAAAAAAAAAAAAAAAAAATCTGAAAGACAACTCATGTTTGAGGAAAAATTGAAATATGCTCCATAAGGTCACAAAAAATTTGTACTAAAATAAAAGTGACACGAAAAATATATTGTGTTTTCAAACTTCTAAAAACACAAAAATTGAAAACCAAAGAGAAAAACAAGAACAATGGAAATGATGCCAAACAATAGAATCCTTAAAACATGTTCTGAACTTTTCCCTTAACAATTTCCAAACAAAGGAGTGACCGATAATTTGTTTGTTGAATATAAACCGGTAATGCAGCAAGATTAACATTTTCAACCAAACACTTATTCAATTAAGGGCAATCAGCTTACCCCCTGTGCCCAATCGACCAGAGAGTCTTTAACTCTTTCCATCAACGGCGATTTCCCAGTCCCTGGACATCCACACACATACAAACTCCCTGCTTTCTCTTGCTCTATGCATTGTTTACAGAACTCCAAAACCCTTTTCTTCTCATCTTCCCTGCACACAACCGTATGTGTCCATATATATATATATTTATACATATACACACTTGGCGTGAGTACAAATGCATTGTGTCTTTTGAACTTTACATCTAAATTTTTGACGATTTGATGAAAGAGAAAGATGGATTTAATTTCATAATGGTTTTTAATAGTTATTCGAACGTCAAATATATCATTAATCCTCTAATTTGAGGAAATTTTATTTTAGTTCTCCTAATTTTAATTTTATTAATTTATGTTAAGTTTGATAAGTTTATAAAAAGTTAAAAAGTTATTCAAAAAGTTAAAAAATTAATATTATTCACCAAAAGTCAATAATTACAGCTACACAATTCTCAATCTTAATTTTTTCTTACAAACTAATTTTTATAATTTTTTATTACACATTTTTTCATAAAAAATTAAAAAATTAATCCAAACATCCATATTTTTTTTCTTAATTTTTTAGTCCAAAAAGACAAAAAGTACACTTATTTAAGACATCCAAACAACCCTTAAACTCCACATTTTAAATTTCGTGCCAATGTGATTCATCTATCAATTGCCCTTAATAAAAGCACAACCTATAAAATTGTTTAATTGCTCAAACTTGCCTCTTGGATTCCACTTTGGTTTGTCAATAAAATCATCAGACAATTTTTTCACCAGCAATTCGCGAGATTTGACAACCTTATTATCAACAGATTCTTTTTCAATAATTCCCTGGAGAAAAAAAAAAAACATAAAAATGTAAGAAACTCCAACATTATCACCATCAATGGCGGAATATCAACAGATGCAAATCGAAGTACTTTCAGACTCACATTTTCAGTGCAATTGAGGCCGCCATTGATGCATCGACGAGGAGATTTCGACTTTGTTCCGTCTTCTGCAGCCGAATCGGATCTCAATCTTCGCTTCCGGAGAGTGGAGTCGCCATTGGATCTGATGTCGCTGATCTTGATGGATTTGGTATCGTTGAGTTCATTGCTGATGATGCTCGGCATGATTGAGAGATCGAAGAGGTCAAACTCTTACAAATATGAGAATCTGTGACTCAACTCAGAGAGAGAACAGAGATGTTAAAATGTGTTGGTTTGGTACCAAAAACAAAAGGACAAGGGGGCAAATGTAGAGAGAGAGAGAGAGAGAGAGAGAGAGAGAGTTGTTTTTAGCGGGAAAAATGTCACCATATCAAGTGTGCTTTCCGCCAATGTGTAGTGTAATAGATTGGGATGTGGTTGAGTTTTTAGCTTTTAAGAGCATCTCCAATCCAACGGTTTACTTGATTTTTTATCAAATTTGAGTTAAAAAGTGGTCATTTCTTTAATTTGATACTTCGCGTTCTTACAGTTCAGTATCAAATCTTTTTCATTAAATTTGCATCGGGACAACCGGTTGGTTGACCGGCCGGTCAACCGGTAAAAGTAAATTTTTTTTTTTTGAACTTTTTGAACCTTTTGGTGGTCGACCGGTTAGGCAATTTATTTTTTTTTTACCGGTTTGAACCTTTTTTTTTGAACTGTTTAACCTTTTGGTAGACGATCGGTTGGTCAACCGGCCAGTCGACCGGTTCGTCTCCTGGCAACGGTCATCTACAGTGTTTTGGTGAAACGCGGAGTCTGTTATCAGTTTGGTGAAACTTTTGCTGAAATCTCATTTTGGTATGACTTTGGTGCAACCGTTGGAGCATGAAAAAGTGGATTTTTCATTAAAATTTAAATCTGATGCTGGGTTTGGTTCACCGTTAGAGATGGTCTAAGTTTTTTAATTATTTTAGTATGAAGTTAAAAGTCTCGTTTATGATAATTTTTTTTAATTTTTGTAAGAAAAAAAAAATGAAATGTTTATGATTTGAATGTGACATTTTATCTTATTGACTTTTTAACTTATTTTATCTTTTATAACTAAAATAGCCTTTTAGCCCCAAAAATTTTGTATGCCAAACGAGTGCTTTGTCAGGTTCATCAGTTAGAGCTTCTGCTTCTACGCTTACACTTTTCTTTCATCAAATTTAAATTTGATGAAAAAAAGTTAAATTTTGGTACTCCAATCAAAACATCAAGCCAATATTAAATTAATGATGTCTAAAAATTTTTATCAAATCAAGGAGCGTTTCATCAAATTTGTAGGTGATCGTTGGGTCGGACGTCCTCCCGAACATAACCTCTTCCTTGCAAATTATTCTGCAGGTTGTGATCAATTTACACCAAGCCGGTCAACCAGCCAAAGATCCTCTCGATCGACCAGTGTTTTAATAAAAATTCAAAATTTTTCGTTAGAATGTATGATATCAGACGAAGTTTTTACTTAAATTTGATAAAAAAAAATTTTAAACGTCGAAGATGCTCTTAAGGCATTTAGTCAAAAAAAAATTTAAAAAAAAAAAATCATTATAAAAATTAACTCTATGCATGTATTTTGTAAAAAGTTGAAAACTTATTTGAAAAAAAAATAAAAAATCAATTTCCAAACAAACCTAGATCTTTGATGAGTTTATTGAATTATTTAGGCTTGATTACGCTTTCTACTTCAAGTAGTATCAAATTATGTAATTAGGGCTCGATTGGAAATTAATTTTTTAGTTATTTTTAACTTTTTATGAAATAATGTGAAAAAAATAAAAATTAGAATTAATGATTTGATAATTTGTAGTATTTTTTTGACTTTGAGACAAAATCCTTATTTCCAAACAAAGGCCATAATTCATTAATGATTCATTGGATCTATTAAATTCCTAAAATATATAAATCAAAATTAATTTAATTTTTGAATTATTGATTAAATCTATTAAATTTATGAACTATTTAATTTCAATCAAGTTGGTCTTGAAAGAATTACAAAAATATAATATAAGCTCATTATAAATTAATAAAAGATAGTTAAAAAAACTATTTAAAAAAAAATCTTAAATTTCTATTGCATTTTAAAAAAAATAGGTGGTACTTCTTCCGATGAATTTCTTTTATAAGACCAAAAGAGTGTAGAATGTTTTTACTTATATTATGCAGTAGTTACTTGCTTGTATTTATCTACATTTATGTAGTAGTTACTTGCTTGTATTTATCTACTATTATATGCCAATTTCGTTTATACTAATTTTCAATTGATTGTATTTATGTTTTTCATTAAGTTTTTAAAGTAATCTAATTAATATATTATTTTGTTTTATTATTATTTGTAGCAAATGCTATTATTTAAATAATTCGATTATATTTGTGTAGTATATTTAATACTCATAATTTGATTACAAGACTGGAAAATTAGATTATAATACTAATTTAAAAATACAGCAAAATAAAACAATAGAAAGTTATTGTGAAAAAAATAAATATATCACAATTCAGTTTGGAGCTATAACCAAAGCTTTCGAATTGAGAATCAGATTGATTTGAACAATTTTTCCATCATTTTCAAAACTAGATCTAGAATCAAAATCAATAAAAAAAACTATACTAAATCGACAGTTTGGACTAGACTGGATCAGTTTACCTGTTTTACCAATTTTTTTAACATCCCAATTAGTACTAATATGAGAATTATTTTGAGGAGGATAGTAGAATTCAAATTAAGGGGGTGTTTGGGACACAAGTTTTTAGCTAAAATAGTCAATAAAGACAAAAAAAAAGTTAAAATAATTAATAAAACAAAATGTTATATTCAAACCATGATTATTTTTTTTTTCTTACAATCATCAATAAATTACAAAAAAAAAAAACTAAAAACTAAAAATCATCTCAAACTCAAATTTTTTACACAAATTAAAATAATCAAAAATATCAAGTAAAATAGCCAAATTTCTAAACGAACCCTAAAATCAACAATGGCCCTGTTTGGCAGAGCTGTGGGAGACTGCTTATAGCTTATGCTCAAACAGCTTATACCTTATAACTTTCAGCTTAAGTTGATTTCCAGCTTATTCTCAAAGCATATCCAGCCCAGCTCACAGAATAAGCTGATTTCTAGCTTATTCTCAAAGCATATCCAGCCCAGCTCACAGAATAAGCTGATTTCTGACTTCCACAAAACTATAAGCTATAAGCATAAGCTAAACCAAACATATCAAAACCGCTTAAATTAAGATGAAAGCTGAAAATAAGTGCTGACAAACAGGGCCAATGAAAGAGAGGGTTACCTCCACAAGTAAAGCATTAAGCAGTCATCCAAGCAATTAATTGCATAACCATAATAAGTTCTCTCCTATTCCATCCCTATTAAGCAATCATCCAAGTAATTAATTGCATGACCATAAGAAGTTCTCTCCTATTCCGTCCCTCTCAGCCTCCGTTTGGGAAGTGGGTTGGCTCTTTGGCTTTTTGGCTCTTTTGGCTATATGAGCCTGAGCTCAAAAGCTTGGTTTGGAAAGAGCTTTTTGGTTTTTTGGTTTTTTGGTTTTTTTGACTTTTTTTGTGAGAGAAGAGTGTAATGATTATGGGTTGGATGTGATTTTTCGTCTTTTGTGGCTCAAAATTACTATTTTGTCTTTTGTGGCTCATTGAGCCAAAAAAGCCCAATGAGCCACTTTACAATTTTATGGGAGAATTTTAGATTAAGATAAAACTTGAAAAATAATTATAAATTAGCGATAAATTTTATCAATATTAATAATTAAGGCAAATTACATCGGTTGTTCAGACATTTTGCTCTATATGTCATTTTGGTCCATTCACTTTCAATTGACTCAATTTTGACTCTTAATTTTAAATTTTATATCAATTTGGTCCAATTGATAATGCCGTTAATGGTTTTTGATAGAAAACAATTACTGACTTAGTTGAGGTTAATTAACTGAATTTAATAAATTTATAGTTTTATTGTAAATTATATAACACATGCTACTTATATATATATATATTTTATAAAAAAATGTTAAGAATTGTAATCAATTAAACTAAATTAAAATAAAATTATAAATTTAAGGTCAAAAATTCAATTGAAATTACAGAGATTAATTAGGGATAATTTCCGAGGGAAATGGAGTAGAAAAAAGGGCCACTCAAGTAGAACCTTGACCTTCAGCTAGCTCTAAAATGACGCTACCTAATGATGGATCGAGTCAAAGAACGGTGGAGACTAAGGGGTTATTTGAACTATTCTAAATAAGTGTACTTTTTGTTTTTTTAGACTAAAAAATTGAGGAAAAAATATGAATGTTTGGGTTAACTTTTAACTTTTGTGAAAAAAATGTGTATTAAAAAATTGTATAAAAAAGTGTGTAGAAGAAGATAGTGTAATACGACATACGGATTGCAGGGCAATCGGCTTGGTGAATACATGGAAACAGATTGCCTCCTTTTCGGGCTTTTATTGGATGGTGTTGTTCAGTCCATGGGGGCTCACCACGGGTCCTATTTTTTTAATCGGAACCGTTTAATGTGTAAAATCGTCGAGTACTATATGCTTGTAAAAAATCACGCTAATTGGATATCGATAATTATCTGATCGTGTTAGTTTTTTTGTCAACTGTTAATTATAACACCATCCAATTTTTATACAAAATTGATTTGATCATGTAGTTAGCGATATCCGATAAACGTGATTTTTTACAACTATATAGTACTAGACGAGTTCTACATCTTCAACGGTTCGGATTTTGAAAATGGGACCCATGATGGGTCTCCACGGGCCTAACTTTACCATTCAACTTAGTGAATATACACATGCAATTTTTTTTTTCCCCCTTTCCTTAAGCGGCCTCGACATCATTACATTGATGGCCAAAAAGTTGATTTGTATTTAATATTTGTATATTAAATTTTTTTTTTTTTGGTTGTTGAATAGTGATAACTTTTTAACTTTTTTGATAACTTTTGACTTTTTTACACTTGCCAAACCAAATTTCTAAGAAAGGGTTCTAAAATGAAATAAACATGGAAGTTCGGATCATCGCTACACATAATGTAGCTTGCGGTGTAGGTTGAAAACCAAAGAATTTTTTAAGATAGTCTCAGAGGTGAAGGCGTTTCCTAAAGTAGAAATCTGGTAATCTAGCTTGTTTTCACCGGAAGGTAAATCTATGCAACTGAAGGTGTGTGAGGGTAACAAGGCCCTTGGACTAGACGATTTTAATCTAGCTTGTTTTCAAAAGTATTGGAAAGTGTTCAAAGCCAAAATTGTTTGTTTCTTCAATGATTTCCACAAAAATGAGAGGTTGTCTAAAGGTTTAACAAGCTCTTTTGTGACTTTAGTTCCTAAGAATGAGTGCCCAGGGGGTCTCACATATTTCAAACCGATAAGTCTAATTGGGTCAATATACAAAATCCTCGCCAAAGTATTGGCAAATAGATTAAAGCAGGTTGCACCCAAGGTAGTAAGTGAAGTACAATCTGTTTTATTAAAAGGTAGAAACATCTTTGATGGAGTCTTGATTGCAAGTGAGTTGGTTGATTGGTGGAAAAAATCTCACACGAAGGGCTTAATTCTAAAATTGGATTTTGAGAAGGCGTATAATTGAGAATTGAGATTTTGTTGTCCATGCTCACAACTATGGGGTTCAGTTCTAAGTCACTAGTGGATGAAAGAGTCATATCATCCGCTAGGGTGTCCATATTGGTAAATGAATCTCCTACATCCGAGTTCACTATAAAGAAAGAAAATGAGTGGGAGCACTAATTAGTGCTACCACTAATGATGTGGCAGTAGGTCCCACCATGACTGATTTGATGTTTTGGTCTTGGTGTTGTATTTTTTTTCTTTTTTTAATGAGTGCCATGTCATTAGTGGTCATTTTAGAGCTCTAAAATTAGTGGTCTCTATCATTGTTGATAAAGAAAAGGGTTTAGGCAAGGTGACAATACCTGTCACCATTCCTTTTTAACATTGTTCTGAAGGTCTTAATGTCTTGTTGACTAGAGCAAAAGACTTGGTCTAGTCAAGAGTTATGATTCAATTAGTATTAGGGTTAAAAAGTCACTGTTACAGAATAAAGGGAATTTATATGCACGTCTATATTTCCCAACTTCCTTGTCAATTAACCTGCATTTGTATGTAATATCGTACGTCGAACTCCATAAAAGGTAAATTATAACATAATGATTCTTCTTACGTTCCATTCAAATGACTTGTGCAAAGATCAGCTGAAGAGCTAGCTTTCAAAATTGGGAAAATAATTGCAATCGATGTAATGCAAGTGAGTGCAAGTGAAAATTGTGCCCGGGAAAATCATACTAGCATTTGTGGTATAATTCATTTTGTTTGGTATCATTTTCAAAAGTTGCTTTTGTTTATAAAAAAATAAAAAATAAAAAGAAACGAAGAAGTAATATTAATGCACTTTGGGCTGTTAATGTAACGCCCCCAAAATAATAACAGAAAACCCATCCATTCATACATACCTTGCTACAAGGGATAAACATCTTTACATGTTAATCAACAGAATTAAACGCCCCATGGGCTTACACCTTTCCAAGCTAACACTTGGTTACAAACAGAAGAGTACTAACTCAAATACATGAAAAGCCCTTGGCTTGAAATTACATGTAATTAAAACAAAATACAGTCAAAACCACAATCATCTGCCTGCCTCTAGCCTCTCAAGTGATATCCTTGGAGGTGGCATGCTCCCTGTACCTGAAAATGGTGTCCCATATAGGGTGAGCCACAGCCCAGTAGAAATACACTAAACCAACTATGAACAATGCCTAAAACATTAGCAATCAACAGATGGCCTACACTTATACATTCTGAGACAACACTTACATTCTTTTACCATTTCAGGACAACCCGACTTAAGTACCAATTCACTTTCCATTTCTTCTTCAACAAGAGTTTGAAAACACAGCTCAAGATATCTGGCCAAAACCTTTTCAGCGTTATATCACTAACACATAAACCACTTTCATTCTTTACTTATGGCACACATGTTGGTGTTGTATCAACTTAACATAGAAACATTTTCTATACTTCACAATTGATAACGATATACATTTTAGTGCTATATCAAATCAATCCATACACTTCCGTACTTCCCAAAACAATAATGATATACATTTTAGTGCTATATCATATCAACAAACAACACTTCAACACATCTCCATGGAAAAGCATACGAGCTATTTCCAATATTTCTCCATGGACAAGCATATAAGCTACATCCAATATTTTCCATGGACAAGCATATGAGCTACATCCAATATTTTCCATGGACAAGCATATGAGCTACATCCAATATTTTTCAATGGCCTAGAGGTACATCCCCCATCTTCCCCTAGCCATCAGATTAACCGGTTTAGAGGTACATCCCCCATCTTCCCCTAAACCGTGGAGTACATCCCCTATCTTCTCCCATACACAAACACAAACAATGCATATAAACACATAACCACATACGCATTCAATCAATACATAAAGTTAATGTATTCGATCACTCGTCATACTCTATGACATTTCCACTCGATTAGGTTTAGTTTGCCTAATCAGCATGCATTGTCTACAACAATCAACACTACCTCCACCGGTAGCCAGATTATTTCTAAGCGAAATAAATGCACAAATGGATAATATAACCATATTTCAATCGGTGAGTAATACGATTCCACTACACCCTTTAACCCCGTACATTCTCAATTTCCACATATTCAATCCAATTCCTCATTCTCTTTAATTAATTATATACATTAATTAATTAAACCAATTAGGGCAAATTACCATAATTCACAAAACAACCCTAAGGCTCCATTTTCATTTACAATCCGTCATTTACTTCCTTTCCTATGCCATACATGCATCTGAGCTCATTTCTAAACAAAACCCCAACTTTTGTAAAATTGCACAAAAGGCCCCAAAGTTTCTCAAAATTACGCAACAACCCCCAACATATCCAAGTGCTAAAATTTAAAGACAAAGACCATAAGGAGGAGTAGGATATCCCTACCTCGAAATTCGAGCCCAAACGGAGATGAAGACCAAAACCCAAAGTGCTCCAAATCCCAACTTTTTCAGATTAAAGCGAAGATCTCACCACCCTCTCTCTTATTAACAAAGGACTTAGGTTAGATCCACACTAAAGAGATGAAATCCTAGAGAGAATATATGTTTAGAGAGAGAGAGTCAGTGCTAAGGTTCCAAAATGAAAGAAGAAGAAAAAGTGAAGTTCTCATTGCGCCTCTTGATATACACCAGGCTCGCTCGGCGAAGACGTCGCTCGGCGACCGAACCTGAAAACACCCAACACCGCCTCAAAGCTCCCTCGCCGAGCCAAGAAATCCTCGCCGAGCCAACCATCGACCAGGCTTCGCTCGGCGAAGAAAAGCTTCGCCGAGCGGCCAATGCAAGCCTTCAGTTGCAATCGCACTAGACCCACGCCGGCGACGGACTCGCTCGGCGAAGAAACAAAGCTCTCGTTCGACTTAGACGCGATCGCTCGAGCGACTCCACCCTGGCTCGACCCACCAGACACAAGAAACCACGCTCGCTCGAGCGACCAACTCCTCGCTCGAGCGAAGGAGGAAAAATCTGGGCACCAACACTTTGCTCCAAACACAACCAAGCCAAAACAGACCCGCCCGACACGTCCTATAACCCAAATACAAAGTCTAAAGGGCGATCCAAGGTTCCTACAACCTCTATCCCCCACGGACAAAAGTCTGAATCTCCGTACACCTAGGGGTGAACCCGGGATCGCTATAACCTCCCCCCCTTAAAGAATTTCGTCCCCGAAATTAAGGTCACGCCAACACGAAGGCCAACTGACTACCAACCCCTCAATACAAAGAAATCAATCCCTCAACTGAAGTTCTATTCGTCCCTCACACTAGGAAAGGACTAAACGAGGACACATGCCCCAACAGAAGACAACACCCCGGCATACGAAACTTCAACAAAACCCAATCTCTTCCGAGATAAACCACCAAAACAACCGACTAGCTCTCGAAGCTAAGTCACTACTCAACAACTCAACAACCACAATATTGAATGGAACAATTAACATATCGGTCTGTCTGAGCACATAAAAAAATTTCTCTGGTTCAAAAAGCATTTTCAGAAAAATAACCAAACTTTGAAATTTATATAAAAAAAAATTTTGAAATCTAGTTTTTGCACTTCCCATGCGAATTTCCAGAGTTTTGTAGACATTTTTCAAAAACATGATGCTGCTCACAACCCAATCATTCTCATCTGATTTAGCCCATCAGGCCCACTACTGGTTACCCCGTCCCTATTCAAGAGACAAATCACATATATATATATATGCCACCACACGCATCTATAACATGCATTTCTACCACACATTTAACATATACGATGCTAAATCCAACTACATTCTCATGGTATAACCCACAGTATGACCATAAACCACAATACCTATAATATGCACACCACATTAAAGATATAATATATACATAAATGCCCATAATGGCTCCAGAGATTCCTCTCCCACCCGGTGGCTTTCTCTACGGTGTTTCACAACACCTCAACAAATGGAAAGGTCTAATCACATAGACCCAAGATCAACAACAATAGTAATGCACATACTATCACTACAGTGCTTAAACGTCCTCTACACCACATTTGCTAACCATATGCTAACGGTGTCCAACACTTGACACTCTAAGCAAGTCATAATAAGGCCAATTCACGGAATTACGTGATATTTTCAACAACACATTCACGAGAGAGACTCCCTAACACCGAAGTCCCAACCACGTAACATCCCAACGGATAATAGCACACACCCTCGTGCCTCGCCACGCACAAGTAGAAACCAAACAAACCCGGCCGATTACGTGAGTGTCTCAATCACTCTTCACAACCTTACCACCTCACTTGTGTTACCACTAAGCGACACGGACGGCGGACACCTATGTCCAACTCCTTTCTAGATTTATCCACCCAACCACAACATATCGACCACTCATCATCATGCATCACCGCAAAGCTCCCTCATTTAGAGGTCTCACCCTCCACCTCGAGTACAACCCGACACCCAATCTACGTGCCAAACCACTAGCCAATGCTATCGCCTCGACAACCACCATGGACTAACCCGGCCTTAACATACGCCGCCAACTCGGCTTTCACTATTCACCATTCTAACCTCTCGAGGAGTACAAGTCCTCACCCCTCGTCATTAAGACATACAGGTGCGCCAATCTCACACCACTGTGACTCTATCCAGGTCACACCTCAACTACGGGTTATACACCCAATCAACCCTTCTAACAATACCTCGACTTGGTCAAAACTAAGGTACAAATCTATCACCCTTGATTCACATAAAGAACTTAGGAAACTCTTATTTCCCCTTGTCCAACACATAGCACCACTACTCACCACATACCACTCCTAGCATAACGACTACCATTGAATCTGAGGGACTAACATCTCCTCACTCAAAACAACCATACTAGTGTACCTACAATCTCGGTAATGCTAACCGCCACGAAGGTACCGATCCAACCCGACAAAATCATAAATGGGTTACACACTTGGCAAGTGAAACTTGACTCTCGCCCACCGGTGCCTTGACTAACATACACACCCCGGTGGTTCACAACTTTTGAAAACATGGCTCCTTAGCCCTACTTTGCCCAAATCGGGTTTCAAGGAAATGTATTAACTACCCACCCTTTCGGTCTCACCCCAACTCGTTCATAATAACACTCTTGAGCTATAACACGTTCACATGCATCCACCGGAAATCAACAAGCGAGCATACATACATATAGTTAAACAAATAGTTAAAGTGTTTCAACATTCAAAAACACTTGGGTTATACAACAAACCTCCAACACACGGGTTACACAACCAAACCCAAAGATTACAAAGCGATAAACCACGGATTACAAAAGCGGATCGGTCAAAGCAGAACCAATCCCTCGGTATTACCACTATCGTCCCTCATTTGGACCGACAAAATTGGTCATCTCCAAACACAAGATAACCTACGAGTTCTGAGCCACGGACAGGTACTACCAACGTGCCCCCTCTGGCCACACCGAGAACAACTATCAACCTCCCCAACTGGAACTTGGAAACTCGACTCTCCCGAGGCCCTCGAATCGCTGCTAGTCCTCAAAACGATCGCCCTGCCTAGTCGAAAAGCGGGCGACTAGGCTGCAAGGTCCCTAAAGAAGCCCCCTGCCGAGTACAAAAACGTCGAAGATGGCTCGGCTGCTTACACACCCAACAAGTAAACGGCTCCCGGGTACGAGCCTGATTCGAAGTCTGAGCTGACGAAGGCTCCAACAATTGCCTCCCCACTGAACTTTCAGTCGGCGTAAAACCCGGCTGATTAGACAATCCTGATGGTACAACTACTAGTTGGACTGCTAACCTTGCCCCCCTCCTCTGTGGGCAAACCGAAACCTTGTGGCCCATGAGACCACATCTGAAACAAATAACACTCCTCGTTCTTGCTCCCGAACCCAAATCCGTCCTTTGGAAGAGTAGTTCTAGCCCATCCTTCTGCTGCAGTTCGAACCCCTCCGCCTCTTCAAAGGCCTACCAACACCCCGAGTCACCGGTCGCGAAATGGCTTCCTCCCCACTTTGCCCCATTGCTAACACGCACCTCTACATGGGCGGCCCAACAAGTACACTATAACTCCTATGCGGGATCCCGCAATCCTCACCCGGATATCATCACACAACTTACTCTCAAACTCCGCTGCGCAACTCTTAGTCTCAACTAACTTTCTGGAGCAAACCTCGGCGGGTTAGCAAACCATCTCTCAAGCTGCGCCAAGGTGTAGTACCTTGGCGTAACGCCACAAATTGTTTCATGACTCTTCCGGCGGAAGGAGGAAATCTAACTGCCTCGCCTAGGCATCCTTGTAAAAGCTAACAAAGGTATTTGCACATTATTAAATGCGCCCAAACTAAACATTCGCGTCCTAATGCTTGGACAACTGTAATTCACTCCACGTAAGCACATAAACATATAAGCACTTACAATTTCATTTAGGATAATGATAGTCCCAAGGCGTTACTAGAGTTCGATTAAAGCGGCATTGATCAGGTGCCTTTCCAACAAGACTCCCGGAAACCCAAGGATCCAATCAATATCCTAGAAACCAAATCCCATACCCAAATAGCCACATAAACATGTTATCAGACAGGCACATAACATTACATCTAAGTCTCTAACAAGCGAGACAAACCCATTGTGATCCTAATCACTTCCCACGTACCCAAAGTATTCAAACCCGGTACGCTCTGATACCAAATTATAACGCCCCCAAAATAATAACAGAAAACCCATCCATTCATACATACCTTGCTACAAGGGATAAACATCTTTACATGTTAATCAGCGTAATTAAACGCCCATGGGCTTACACCTTTCAAGCTAACACTTGGTTACAAGCAGAAGAGTACTAACTCAAATACATGAAAAGCCCTTGGCTTGAAATTACATGTAATTAAAACAAAATACATCAAAACCACAATCATCACTTTTGCCTCTAGCCTCTCAAGTGATATCCTTGGAGGTGGCATGCTCCTCAGACTGAAAATGGTGTCCCATATAGGGTGAGCCACGGCCCAAAGAGAAATACACTAAACCAACTATGAACAATGCCTAAAACATTAGCAATCAACAGATGGCCTACACTTATACATTACGAGACAACACTTACATTCTTTTACCATTTCAAGACAACCCGCTTAAGTACCAATTCACTTTCCATTTCTTCTTCAACAAGAGTTTGAAAACACGGCTCGATATCTGGCCAAAACCTTTTCGCGTTATATCACTAACACATAAACCACTTTCATTCTTTACTTATGACACACATGTTGGTGTTGTATCAACTTAACATAGAAACATTTTCTATACTTCACAATTGATAACGATATACATTTTAGTGCTATATCAAATCAATCCATACACTTCCAGTACTTCCCAAAACAATAATGATATACATTTTAGTGCTATATCATATCAACAAACAACACTTCAACACATCTCCATGGAAAAGCATGAGCTATTTCCAATATTTCTCCATGGACAAGCATATAAGCTACATCCAATATTTTCCATGGACAAGCATATGAGCTACATCCAATATTTTCCATGGACAAGCATATGAGCTACATCCAATATTTTTCAATGGCCTAGAGGGACATCCCCGTCTTCCCTAGCCATCGATTAACGGTTTAGAGGTACATCCCATCTTCCCTAAACCGTGGAGTACATCCCTATCTCCTCCCATACACAAACACAAACAATGCATATAAACACATAACCACATACGCATTCAATCAATACATAAAGTTAATGTATTCGATCACTCGTCATACTCTATGACATTTCCACTCGATTAGGTTTAGTTTGCCTAATCAGCATGCATTGTCTACAACAATCAACACTACCCTCCACCTAGCCAGCGATTATTTCTAAGCGAAATAAATGCACAAATGGATAATATAACCATATTTCAATCGGTGAGTAATACACGATTCAACTACACCCTTTAACCGTACATTCTCAATTTCCACATATTCAATCCAATTCCTCATTCTCTTTAATTAATTATATACATTAATTAATTAAACCAATTAGAACAAATTACCATAATTCACAAAACAACCCTAAGGCTCCATTTTCATTTACAATCGTCATTTACTTCCTTTCCTATGCCAAACATGCATCTGAGGCTCATTTCTAAACAAAACCCCAACTTTTGTAAAATTGCACAAAAGGCCGCAAAGTTACTCAAAAATTACGCAACAACCCCCAACATATCCAAGTGCTAAAATTTAAAGACAAAGACCATAAGAAGGAGTAGGATATCCCTACCTCGAAATTCGAGCCCAAACGGAGATGAAGACCAAAACCCAAAGTGCTCCAAATCCCATCTTTTTCAGATTGAAGCAAAGATCTCACCACCCTCTATCTTACGAGCAAAGGACTTGGGTTAGATCCACACTAAAGAGAGATGAAATCCTAGAGAGAATATATCATTAGAGAGAGAGGGAGTCGGCTGCTAAGGTTCCAAAATGAAAGAAGAAGAAAAGTGAAGTTCTCCCACGCCTCTTGATATACACCAGGCTCGCTCGGCGAGACCCGTCGCTCGGCGACTGACCTAAAACACCAACACCGCCTCAAAGCTCCCTCGCTCGAGCAAGAAATCTCGCTCGAGCCAACCATCCGACCAGGCTCGCTCGGCGAAAAAAGCTCGCTCGAGCCGGCAATGCAAGCCTTGAGGTTGCAATCGCAACTAGACCCACGCTCGGCGGACGGCTTCGCTCGAGCGAAGAAACAAAGCTCTCAGGTCTGACTTAGACGCAGTCGCTCGCTCGAGCGACTCCACCCTGGCTCGACCCACCAGACCCAAGAAACCACGCTCGCTCGAGCGACCAACTCCTCGCTCGAGCGAAGGAGCAAAATTCTGGGCACCAACACTTAGCTCCAAACACAACCAAGCCAAAACAAACCCGCCCAACACGTCCTATAACCCAAATACAAAGTCTAAAAGGACGCATCCAAGGTTCAAACAACCTCTAACACCCACGGACATAAGTCCGAATCACTGTACACCAAGGGGTAAACCCGGGATCGCTATAGTTAATAGCCTCGGTGGATTTGAAAAAATTGTATAAAAAATGTGAAAATGCTTTGGGATGTGTAAAAAATACATTGATGTTCTAATTTTTTCGACATTTTGTTTCTCTTATTGAGAGCCTATTGAGCTGTCATTAGCAGCATCCATATTAAAATTGTTTTGGCAAGCAAAAAAAAAAAAATCTGAAAGACAACTCATGTTTGAGGAAAAATTGAAATATGCTCCATAAGGTCCCAAAAAAATTTGTACTAAAATAAAAGTGACACGAAAAATATTGTGTTTTCAAACTTCTAAAAACACAAAAATTGAAAACCAAAGACAAAAACAAGAACAATGGAAATGATGCCAAACAATAGAATCCTTAAAACATGTTCTGAACTTTTCCCTTAACAATTTCCAAACAAAGGAGTGACCGATAATTTGTTTGTTGAATACAAACCAGTAATGCAGCAAGATTAACATTTTCAACCAAACACTTATTCAATTAAGGGCAATCGACTTACCCCGTGCCCAATCGACCAGAGAGCCTTTAACTCTTTCCATCAACAGCGATTTCCCAGTCCCTGGACATCCACACACATACAAACTCCCTGCTTTCTCTTGCTCTATGCATTGTTTACAGAACTCCAAAACCCTTTTCTTCTCATCTTCCCTGCACACAACCGTATGTGTCCATATATATATATATATATATTTATACATATACACACTTGCAGCGGTGAGTACAAATGCATTGTGTCTTTTGAACTTTACATCTAAATTTTTTGACGATTTGATGAAAGAGAAAGATGGATTTAATTTCATAATGGTTAATAGTTATTCGAACGTCAAATATATCATTAATCCTCTAATTTGGGGGAAATTTTATTTTAGTTCTCCTAATTTTAATTTTATTAATTTATGTTAAGTTTGATAAGTTTATAAAAAATTAAAAAGTTATTCAAAAAGTTAAAAAATTAATATTATTCATCAAAAGTCAATAATTACAGCTACACAACTCCCAATCTTAATTTTTTATTACACATTTTTTCATAAAAAATCAAAAAATTAATCTAAACATTCATATTTTTTTTCTTAATTTTTTAGTCTAAAAAGACAAAAAGTATACTTATTTAAGACATCCCAAACAACCCTTAAACTCCACATTTTAAATTTCGTGCCAATGTGATTCATCTATCAATTGCCCTTAATAAAAGCACAACCTATAAAATTGTTTAATTGCTCAAACTTGCCTCTTGGATTCCACTTTGGTTTGTCAATAAAATCATCAGACAATTTTTTCACCAAAGCAATTCGCGAGATTTGACAACCTTATTATCACGATTCTTTTCAATAATTCCTGGAGAAAAAAAAAACATAAAAATGTAAGCTCCAACACTATCACCATCAATGGCGAATATCAACAGATGCAAATCGAAGTACTTTCAGACTCACATTTTCGGTGCAGTTGAGGCCGCCATTGATGCATCGACGAGGAGATTTAGACTTTGTTCCGTCTTCTGCACCGAATCGGATCTCAATCTTCGCTCAGAAGAGTGGAGTCGCCATTGGATCGATGTCGCCGATCTTGATGGATTTGGTATCGTTGAGTTCATTGCTGATGATGCTCGGCATGATTGAGAGATCGAAGAGGTCAAACTCTTACCAAAAACAAAAGAAAAAGGGGGCAAATGTCGAGAGAGAGAGAGAGAGAGAGAGTTGTTTTTAGCAGGAAAAACGTAACCTTATCAAGTGTGATTAGGGTGCAATTCGGGCGGGTTCGGTCGGATTGGAGGTTTGTCCAAGTTTAGTCCGAATTGTATTTGGTAGTGTCCAAGCCCACCCAAACCCGACCATGAATCCGAGCATTACTGTCCAAGCCCAAACCAAGCTTTGTATTTTGAACTCGGATTAGTCCGAATTGCCTGAAACTCACAAGTCCAGAAACCTGTAGGTAAACCAATTATCAACACATTTTTATCACTTCTTGCTTAAGAATCTAGTATACGGTACTTCTAGTTTTCTTTTTCCTGTTATTTTTTACTATTTAATAACCTCACTTAAAATAATTTCCATTTGAAAGGGACCCAAGAATTGAAAAAATCATAACTGACTGCTAGTTTAAATAGTCAAGCAAGATGCTAATCCAACGGTGAAAGACTAACCAAAAAATAAAAAATAAAAATTAAGAATAACTCTTTTATTTAATTTATATATATTATATAATTTATATAATATATTAAATTCAATTCGGGTTCGGGTTGCTCGTGTTGGCCATTGATTCTGCCCAAGCCCGATCCAAATTACAATTCAGGTATCAAAAATCTGCCAAGGTCCGTTCAGATTACAAGATATAGTTTCCCAAGTCCTAAAAAAACTCAGGCTGGGCTCCGGTTGAGCTTGCCCGAGTTGCACCCCTAAGTGTGCTTCGCCAATGTGTAGTGTAAATAGATTTGAACTCGTTTAGGTTTGTTTGTTTTCAGAGATAGGATGGAGGTGATTCATAATGAGGGAATTAGTAGTGATGGCATTGATAGTGAGGGGATTAAGTAAAATTGTATTTGTTTTGATGATAATTGTTAGTGTAGGAATTATTAAATTATTTTTATATAAAATAATAAAACAAATAAAAAAATATAAAAAATTAAACATTAATGTTTAAAAAAAAATTCAATATGTAAAAAATAAAAAATAAAATTTAATCTCCTTACTATTTTTGTAATACTACCTCCATCTCCCCCATTTCAATCCCCCTTCCAACCTCCATCTTAATTCCTTCCTACATCCTAATCCATTCCCCAACTACAAACAAACACAACACTAAGTAACCCCACATCTATCGTAATGTCCTCTCATCCATTACACCCCAAAACAAACGGGGCCTTAGGGTTCAATTGGGACGTTGATTGATTTTTTGACTTTTTAATTTTTTTTTGTGACTATTTTAGTTTAGGTTAAAAGGTTTCATTTGTGATAGATTTTTTTAATTTTTTTGACTTTTGTGAAAAAAAAATGAAATAATTATGATTTAGATATGACATTTTATCTTATTGACTTTTTAACTTATTTTGTCTTTTGTGATTAAAATAGCCTTTTTCCCCCAAAATTTTGTATGCCAAACGAGTGTTTAGTCAACTTCGGTTAGAGCTTCTACGCTTACATTTTTCTTTCATCAAATTTAAATTTGTTGATGGAAAAAAAAAAAAAAATTTGGTGCTCCAATCATAATGTCAAACCAATATCAAATTAATGATGTCTTAAAATTTTTATCAAATTAAGGATGCTTGGGGTGTTCCATCAAATTTGTAGGTGATTGTTGGGTCGGATGTCCTCCTGGACATAACCTCTTCCTTGCAAAATTATTCTGTAGGTTGTGGTCAATTTACACCAAACCAGTCGACCAAAGGACATGCTTTGGGTCGACTAGTGTTTTGATAAAAATTCAAAATTTTTTGTTAAAATGAGTGATATTAGATGAAGTTTTTATTTAAATTTTTATTCAAATTTGACGAAAAAAAAAATTTAAACGCCGGAGATGCTCTTATGGCGTTTAGTCAAAATAAAAAAAAAATTTCACTATAAAAATTAACTCTATACATGTATTTCGTAAAAAGATGAAAATTTATTGGAAAAAAAAATCAATTTCCAAACAAACCTAGATCTTTAATGAGTTTATTGAATTATTTAGGGTTGATTACGCTTTCTACTTCAAGTATTGTCAAATTATCTAATTAAGGCTCGATTGGAATTTAAGTTTTTAGTTATTTTTAACTTTTAATGGAATAATGTGCAAAAAAAAAAAAAAAGAATAGAAATAATGATTTGATAATTTGTAGTATTTTTTTGACTTTTTGACTAAAAATCCTTATTCCCAAACAAAGGCCATAATTCATTAACCATTCATTGAATGTACTAAATTCTTATAATATATTAATCAAAATTAATTTAGTTTTTGAATTATTGATTAAATCTATTAAATTTAGGAAGTATTTAATTTCAATCAAGTTAGTCTTGAAAGAATTACAAAAATATAATATAAGCTCATTATAAATTAATAAAAGATAGCTAAAAAAAACTATTTCAAAAAAAAATCTTAAATTTCTATTGTGTTTTTAAAAAAAAAAATAGGTGGTACTTCTTCCGGTGAAGTTCTTTTATAAGAGTGTAGAATGTTTTTACTTATATTATGTAATAGCTACTTGCTTGTATTTATCTACTGTTACATGCCAATTTCGTTTATATACTAATTTTCAATTAACTGTATTTATGTTTTTCATTAAGTTTTTAAAATAATCTAATTAATGTATTTTTTGTTTTATTACTATTTGTAGCAAATGCTATTATTTAAATTATTTGATTATATTTGTTTAGTATATTTAATACTCATAATTTTATTACTAGACTAGGAAATTCGATTTTAATACTAATTTAAAAACACAACAAAATAAGACAATAGAAAGTTATTGTGAAAAAAAATAAATATATCACAATTCAGTTTGGAGCCACAACCAAAGCTTTCGAATCGAGAATCAGATTGATTTGAATAATTCCATCATTTTCAAAACTAAAACTAGAATCAAAATCAATAAAAACTATACTAAATCGATAGTTTGGACTAGACTGGATTAGTTTACCTGTTTCACCAATTTTTTTAACACCCCTATTAGTACTAATATGAGAATTATTTTGAGGTGGACATTATAATTCAAATTGAGGGAGTGTTTGGGACACAAGTTTTTGGCTGAAGTAGTCAATAAAGACAAAAAAAGTTAAAATAACTAATAAAACAAAATGTTATATTCACACCATGATTATTTCATTTTTTTCTTCTTACAATCATCAAATAAATTACCAAAAAAAAAACTAAAAAACTAAAAATTATCTCAAACTCAATTTTTTTAAATAGGTTAAAATAGTCAAAAATATCAAATAAAGTAGTCAAATTTTCAAACAAATCCTAAATCAACAATGAAAGAGAGTGTTACCTCCACAAGTAAAGCATTAAGCAGTCATCCAAGCAATTAATTGCATGACCATAATAAGTTCTCTCCTATTCCGTCCCTCTCAGTAGTTATAATTTTATGGGAGAATTTTAGATTAAGATAAAACTTGAAAAATAATTATAAATTAGTGATAAATTTTATCAATATTAATAATTAGGGCAAATTACATCGGTTGTTTAGACATTTTGCTCTTTATGTCATTTTGGTCTCTCCACTTTCAATTGACTTAATTTTGACTATTAATTTTAAATTTTGTATTAATTTGGTCCAATTGATAATGCCGTTAATGTTTTTTGATAGAAAACAATTACTGGATTAGTTGAGGTTAACTCACTGAATTTAGTAAATTTATAGTTTTACTGTAAAAAATATAACACATGCTATTTATATACATATTTTTCATAAAAAAATATTAAGAATTGTAATTAATTAGACCAAATTAAAATAAAATTATAAATTTAAGGTCAAAAAGTTAATTGAAATTACAGAGATTAATTAGGGTTATTCCCCAGGGAAGTGGAATAGAAAAAAGGGCCACTCAAGTATAACCTTGACCTTCAGCTAGCTCTAAAAAGATGCTACCTAATGATGGATCGGGTCAAAGAGCTGGATAAGGATATTCAATCGGTGGAGACTAAGAAAGGGTTCTAAAATGAAATAAAAATGGAAGTTCGGATCATTGCTACATTTAATGTAGATTGCAGGGGTAGGTTGAAAACCAAAGAATTTTTTAAGACAAAGTCTGTAAATGAAGGTGTTCATTGAAGCAAGAATCTGGGTAGAAATCTAGCTTGTTACAAAAGCGGTAATTAACTCTACCACTTTCAAATTACTAGTAAGAGGTAATTTCAACTAATTTTGTCACCAAATTGACTTGGGCAGCCATCATTTCTAATCAATAGTACCTCCCTTCAAGTTGAACGGCATTTAGTGCCCTAAAGCACCCTTTCTTTGATGCACAATAGTTTGTTAATACAACGGTCATTATAAAAAATTAAGGTTTTGGGGATTAAAATTTAAGGATAAAATTATTTTTTAAGAATTAAATATTTTTATTGTGAAAAATATCGTCATTATATTTTTAATAACGAAAATTGGACATTAGTGATAAATTATTATCTATTTGAGACCAAATTTTTTGTTTCAAAAAATAAAGCATTTTGAGACCAAATTATTTTGTCCCAAAAAATCTATTTATTAATGATATTTTCAAAATTTTGTCGCTAAAAGCCTTATTTTTGACTTTTCAAGACGACCTTTTAGCGATTATCTTCATGATGATAGAAATTAGTCCCTAAATATCTTTTGTAACAAAATTTTTACTTTTAGAAACCAAAACATTTGATCTCCAAAACTCTTATATGTCGTAGTGGGTAAAAAAGTAATTTCCTTGAGGGTGGCCAAACAATGGCAAGTGAATAATTATAAATGGTCCTATTAAAAATTATTATTACAGAATCATGAAAAAATTATAATTATAATTATTAATATATATAAAATTTACCAATTATTTGTAAATTTTTTTTTTATAAAAATTTACATTGGATTCAAATTTTCCCTAATTGTAACAAGACACAAACTTTCCATATATTCAAAAATAATAGTGTAATCTTAATTTAGCAAAAATGATTTATTACTGAGGGTTAGTGACTAACCCACTAATCTCTCCACCACTATTTTTCTACTTTTGTTTGAGAAGAGAAGCTGAGGAGTTACAATCACCTCTGAATCTCAGCCGTTGAATGAACCCTCAGATCAACGGTTTCCAACCCTTGTAGTAGCTCCAAACAAGGCTTTTTACTATAATCTCTCTTTGCCCAGCTCTTGTGTCTTTACAAGTAGAGAGAAGAAAAAACACAAAAAAACACCTTTCCTAAATCAAAGCAATCGAAGCAATCTTGTTGCTTGAAAGCAGCTTCTTTCTTTTCTTGTTTTTAGTCTCCTTCAAGCCTCTCTTTCATGGAAGGTGGTGGTGGTGGTGGTGGTTTTGGGTATGTGAATTTACAAAACAACCCTTCTTTATATAGACCTAGTCCTCCATTAATGACCATAGAGATGTTACGGTCAAGCAAGAACAACCATTTCTCTCACCAATGACTCAAAACAATGTGCACAACCAAGAATGCTTGTTCCAAAGAAGCGTGTATGGTGGTTTTTTCTTCTTCAGTGGTGCAATTGGTGGCTACTCAAGCAACTTTTTGGGGCCAAGTTTTCCGGAGAAGAGCTTCATAGATGGGCTTTTCCATGATAGTGAGACTCTTAAATGGACATATGAGATAGATCCTAATATGGGTTTGAGTGAAGATGCCAAATCAAAAGAAAGGAATTGTAAAGGAGTGGCAAAGAGAGCAAAAGGTGGCTCTTCTACAACTACTTTGATCAAAGGGCAATGGACAGATGAAGAAGATAGGTGATATAACACATAATTTTTAATTTTTACCCTTCTTTAAGTCTTATACATCCTAGGGTTTTAAATATCTATCTTCTGATAATGATATATCAATCAATATTGTCCAATATCAGCCCATATATGACTGTATTGCTTATACTAAACCCACATATGTCTACTCTTTACATGAAAGTGCAGTTGATATTGAAGATTTCTATGATTTTGTTTTTGTGAAGGAAACTGCTCAATTTAGTGACGCAGCATGGAGTGAGAAAATGGGCTCAGATAGCAAAGAATATGGTTGGCAGGGCCGGAAAACAATGCCGGGAGCGGTGGCACAATCATTTGCGCCCTGATATCAAGGTCTTTTTTCCTCACCCTTTTCCTAATTTGAGGTTTTGTCAGAACCACTGAGTGTGGTTTGGTTTTTGTTAAAATTTGCTTGACTTTTTGCAAAACTAATCATCAAACAATTGTGTTAGATTTCTCATAAAAATCTATGACAGATATCTAAGAACTGAGATTTGGTTTGGGTTTGTGTGATATTTTTCAAATAGTCAAAAGAGAAAGCCCTAGGATGCCTTATCTGGTTTAATTTCATATTCTCAACTCTTTTTCTTTTTTTAATTATTTAATTTTATATCTTAAAAGTTAGAGATATAGGATTTAGATTGCCAAAATTTCATCAAGGTGATTTGTCCATTCATCTCTTCATGAGTTTTCTTTTGATATTTTATATTTGGTAATTAGTGAAAAGTTTCATTCAAAAAGTGGATTAGGGTTTTGTTTTACAAGTCATGGGCTTGACATGTAGATCTTATGGTGAGTTTGGTGCTGTTCACACCATCTGACATCTCTCCTTCCATTTTTATTTTTATTTTTAATTTTAATCTGCAAAAGTTAGTGACATTTCTTCTTCCATCTAACCGTCTAGACATGTTGGTTCATGTTTAGAATTTTATGCTTATTTAAATAAAAATGCTATGAACCCATCCTTGTCAAATCATAATTTATTACAAATGTATATATGTGGTGGAGATTAAATTGATGAAATGTGAATACATGAGTAAAATAAATTTCAACCATTAACTTTTTTTTTTTTGAGTTCGTAATATTGTTGTTATTTAAATATACAAAGCCACGTTATATGTTTACTTGGCTATTAATATAATTCCTCGTGAGACAAGGGCCTGGGGATTGTCTTTCATATGAGCACTTTGACATGCAAAACTTATAGGGTCAGTCCGTTGTCAGTTTATACCCTCTCAAATTCCTCCTTGCACCCACTCTTTCTTAGTGTTCACTTTCATGTGATTTTGGAGCCTTTTCTCCCTCAAAGCATCGATTTTGTTATAAAAAGGTTCACATTTAATGTTTTCATAGATAAGTTCTTATTGTGCTACACAGCAAAATAAATAAATATAAAATGATGTGATAAATTTTAATTTTATCATTTAAAAACAAAAAATTCATCAACTTGACTTATACTTTTAAAAATGCCACTACCACATTATTCTAATCAAGAATTTTGTACAAAAATTTTATAAAAATATCACTTTTCTTTACAGCAAAGTGTAATATTGATTTTCCTATATACGTTTCTATGAATTTTTGTCTACAGTGCACATGGCATTATTGAAATTCTTATTAGAGTTTGGTACCTTTTTTGTTATTTTAATTTATTTTTAATTTTCCCCTATGTATATTGCATTGTTTATAATACACAATGTGGCGCCCTTGTTTTTTTTTTTTTATCAGAAAGATACTTGGACTGAAGAAGAAGAGAGCATATTGGTTGAAGCTCATAAGAAAGTTGGCAGCAGATGGGCAGAAATTGCCAAGAGAATACCGGGAAGGACCGAAAATTCAATAAAGAATCACTGGAACGCCACCAAAAGAAAGCAAAATTCAAAAAGGAATAACATCAAGAAACCACAAGGCAGCCAGAATGGGAAGTCTCAATCTCAACCCTCCATACTCCAAGACTACATCAAAAGCATGAATCCATCTAAGAGGGCCGCCACCACCACTGGCTCCACCGTCACTAAAGACTTCTCAACCCATTTTGCTCATCTTGGGGACTTATCTGAGTCCTCCATTGATGACTCTCCACAGTTTATGAACAAAACATTCGGCATTTAACCGAACTTCATGATAAATTTCTTCGATACCAAAAATGACCAGCCTCTGAATGGTAAAAACAATTCCAAGGCTTCAATTAAGGCAAAAACAGCTCAAAATAATCATTCTAAGAGTGTTTCTGCCTTAAATCCGCTCGGATTACTCAACAACACCAATGGTGATGATCAGCTGCTTAATGATATGGTTGTTGACACTAACATGTTCATAAATGCCCCAAATAAAGAGCTTCCAATAACCCATTTCTCTTCTGACATTTACCATTCTTTTCTGTTGGATGGATAATTGTCACGACCCCAACCCGCCCCTAGTAGGATGGTGCCGTGATGGCCAGTAATCCGTGATTACCGAAGGCCAACTTACCAAAATTCACACACAATCAGAGTAAAATACATGGGGCTAACAAGTGCGGAAGCAATATATCAAAATACAAGTGGTCCATAAGAGCTGTGCATAAATCAAATGAAATGGCATACATCCTTACATAACTTTACAACTTGAATATAATCCAAAATAAAATATACATTACATCTTGTCAAAAGGCTTCACAGCCGAGGTTAATACAAGGTTGCCGACATAAACAAAATACAGGAACTACAAGGTCCAAAACACAATCTTCATAGTTGCCGACATCCTTGATGCCGACCTAACATGCATACAAAACATCGGCACAAAGCACACATCTCGGCGTAGCCGACTTCTAGCTTGGAACCTACATATATATAGAGAGGGTGAGTATTGAATACTCAGTGAATGGTACAAGTAATAAAGGGGTTAAATGAATGATTCCCGAGGTTCTTGTCCAAACATTACATATATCATAGCTTGCATCAAAACATATACTTAGCAGAACTTATATCAAACATGTGCTTGGCAAAACTCATACAAAACACATACTTGAACTTGCTTATACCATTAGATACTGTCCGCTTTAGGCCGGGTTGTTGGGCTTAATCCCCCTCACCTCGGACTCCTCACGGTTCACTTGTAGGCCGGGTTATTGGGCTTGGGTCCCCATCACCACGGGCTCCAACACAAATCACTTAGTAGGCCGGGTTATTGGGCTTAGGTCCCCATCACCACGGGCTCCAACACAAATCACTTAGTAGGCCGGGTTATTGGGCTTAGGTCCCCATCACCACGGGCTCCAACACAATGCTTATACTTGTTGCATGAAACTTATACTTGATATACAAATAGGGGTAATCATTCATACTTAACAAATACCTTTCGAAACAAAGCAAGACAAAGCTTATTCAAAACAGTATAACATAGCTTTATTAAAAGCATCACTCACCAGGTTCTCGGGACGTCGGAATCAAGGCAAGGTCCAAGTCCTACAACATATGGCAAAGTCTACTGAACATACTTCTTCAACCAATCATACATGCATGCAAATGATCTCGGGAAAACATGCTGGAAGTCAAAACACTGTTTTACATGTCGGGAGACATCCGGTACCAACTGTGTCTTTGCGAGGTCCCACACCTCGCCGAGGTGTGGTCACCAAGGCTTCGGCGTCGCGCATGCCGAGGTTCATGCAAGACAAACTAAAGTGCAAGTGATCATGCAAGGTAGGCCAAGGTGAGATACGATGCTTGGCCTAAGTGTGAGGTCTAGGTAAGAATGATCTCGTGACTACACTTCGAAGTGAAGTCTGAAACTGGGTTTCCACCAGTAAGAACATGAACATGAAGACATGAAGAACATGAATGCCAAAATCATCATTTCCTTATACAAAACTGGTTTTCATGCTATGAGTTCGAAAACATGGACTGGGCACCCATACTTGAAGATCATGTGAAAACAAACATGAAAACATGAATCTTGGCATGAGCTTCGGATCAAAACATGACTTTTCTTGAAGAACACTTGAATACCACTTTCTCTTTCTAAAACCGAAGCTTCAAAACGATGCATGGCTTTCAAAACATATTCAATCATGCAATGCAATAACATAAACATAAAGGACATCATGAGCACATCAAGAATCTAACCTTAAAACACGGATCTAACGGTTCGATCTCTAGAAATCAAGCTTGAAGATCTACTCTCTCTCAAGAACTCTTCTCCTCTTCTAAAGCTTCTCTCTCCTCTTGAAATACAAATATAACAAATAAGGGTTTTCCTCTCTCTGGGTGATATAACACTCACCGCCACGTGGCAATTTGGTTGGTTCTCCTCAAAAGGTGGTGATTGACAAGACAAGGTTCCGACAAAGCGTATCTAACAAGCTTTCACAAAGAAACACCTCGCAAGGAATGACATCGGCTAACATCAAGACTTCGCAACTAAGGTAACAATGATCTCGCTAGGAAGGACAACGCTTGGCCTATTTGTACACACCTCGCCCAGATGTGCCACACCCGGTCTAGGTCATACCGCCCAGACAAGATCACTTGTTCAAGATAACATCTCGCCTAGATAATACACACCTCGCCTTGGTGATACTCACCTCGGCTCAGATGATAATCATCTCGCCAATATGTCCGAATGAAGATGGAGGTCAAGCAAAGGGGTTCCCAGATAGTTCTAGGCTCAGGATGACCTCGGCTTGGGTTAACCTAGGCTTGACATAACTTAGGCTTAACAATACAAGGGAGGAACAAAACATACATATACACTTCGGCAATTCACATAAGCACAAAACAAGGCAAGAAGTCATGAAGGCAAATCTTAACATGGCAAATCATATAACTATATGCAAGCATGACTAAGGCATGAAATGTGGGCCCTTACATCCTTCCCTTAAGGAAGTTTGGTCCCCAAACTTAACTTACCTGTTCCCAAAAACAACTCGAGTGTTGGATGCTCATCTCTTCTTATCTTTTTTAACTTTATTCTTAGGACAACCCTTAATACGATGCCCCTTCTCACCGCATCCAAAACATGCCCCAGTTGCACGAAGACAAACCCCAAAATGTAGCTTCCCACAACTTGCACATGTCGGCCTGGTGTCCCCATCCTGATTAATGTTGTTGGGATTGTGCATAATCGTCTCCTCGGCATCATCCAGTTCCGCTTCCTCTTCGCGATCGTCATAAGTCGGTCTTCTTCCGATTGTTATGGGCTTGCTTCTTCTTCCGACTTTCTCCTAAACTTTGACTTCGCAAAGTTGGCTTCTGCCAGAATGGCTTTATCTAACACTCCAGCATACGTCGGCATGTTGTGCAAATTTACCCGATCTTGTATTGGCCCTCGAAGCCCACTCTCAAACTTTCTAGCCTTCATATATTCATCGTTGGCCATGTGAGGTGCAAACCTCGCTAATTCAGTAAAGGCACGGTCATATTCTCGCCATCGCCTCGCTGTTTTGCATCAAAATCAAATTCGTAGCCTTCGTTTCAACACTTTGAGGAAAATATTTATTGTAAAACAACTCCAAAAATCTGGCCCAAGTTAAGTCTGGGTTACCTTCTCGGATCATCATCCACCATCTTCGCATCGCCTTCCAATGTAAATCTCGCCAATGACACCTTCGGTCTTGGGAAAAACCTCGAACAACTTCTCCATCTCAAGAACCCATGCTTCTGCCTTCATCGGCTCAATACCTCCTTGGAACGTCGGCGGTTGCATCTTCTTGAATTCTTTGATCAAAGTCAGGGTATCATCCCCATACAAAGTCGGGTCAGGAGGCACTTGTTCCAATCGGAGGAGGCGGAGGTGGTATCGCTTGTCGGCCACCCGTTTGCTCGGCCGAGTGGATGTAGTACCGGTGTTCTCCGCTTTGTCTCGCTTTAACTCACCGATCAAACCTTCAACAATCCTTTCTAGTCCGCCCAACTTTTTCTGACCGATCTCGTGAACTGGGGTCTACCTCTTCTCATGATGCTAAGTGTATGCAAAATGCGACTCTCTTAAAACAAATAAGCAAATAAACATGTGTGCAAGTGAGTATGAGCATGCCGATGTAACAAATGCCGATCTTAGAAATAATGCACACCTTGTCAAGTAGCAAGCAACATGATGCAATCCTAATATCAAGTCTAAGGAAATTCCTATGCTCTTTAGGACTCAAAGTGTGTGAACAACGACTATAAGGAACTTGTGCTCGATACCATTCATCACCCCAACCCGCCCTAGTAGGATGGTGCCGTGATGGCCAAGAATCCGTGATTACCAAGGCCAACTTACCAAAATTCACACACAATCGAGTAAAATACATGGGGCTAACAAGTGCGGAAGCAATATATCAAAATACAAGTGGTCCATAAGAGTCAGGCATAAATCAAATGAAATGGCATACATCCTTACATAACTTTACAACTTGAATATAATCCAAAAATAAAATATACATTACATCTTGTCAAAAGGCTTCACAGCCGAGGTTAATACAAGGTGGCCGACATAAACAAAATACAGGAACTACAAGGTTCAAAACATAATCTTCATAGTTGCAACATCCTTGATGCCGACCTAACATGCATACAAAACATCGCACAAAAGCACACATCTTGCCAGAGTAATTTCTAGCTTGGAACCTACATATATATAGAGAGGGTGAGTATTGAATACTCAGTGAATGGTACAAGTAATAAAGGGGTTAAATGAATGATTCCCGAGGTTCTTGTCCAAACATTACATATATCATAGCTTGCATCAAAACATATACTTAGCAGAACTTATATCAAACATGTGCTTGGCAAAACTCATACAAAACACATACTTGAACTTGCTTATACCATTAGATACTGTCCGCTTTAGGCCGGGTTGTTGGGCTTAATCCCCCTCACCTCGGACTCCTCACGGTTCACTTGTAGGCCGGGTTATTGGGCTTGGGTCCCCATCACCACGGGCTCCAACACAAATCACTTAGTAGGCCGGGTTATTGGGCTTAGGTCCCCATCACCACGGGCTCCAACACAAATCACTTAGTAGGCCGGGTTATTGGGCTTAGGTCCCCATCACCACGGGCTCCAACACAATGCTTATACTTGTTGCATGAAACTTATACTTGATATACAAATAGGGGTAATCATTCATACTTAACAAATACCTTTCGAAACAAAGCAAGACAAAGCTTATTCAAAACAGTATAACATAGCTTTATTAAAAGCATCACTCACCGTGTTCTGGACGCCTAATCAAGGCAAGGTCCAAGTCCTACAACATATGGCAAAGTCTCTTGAACATACTTCTTCAACCAATCATACATGCATGCAAATGATCTCGAAAACATCCGAAGTCAAAACACTGCTTTTACATGTCGGAGACATCTGGTACCAACTGTGTCTTTCTTGAGGTCCCACACCTCCTCGGCGAGGTGTGGTCACCAAGGCTTCGGCGTGCGACTGCATGCCGTGGATCATACATGACAAACTAAAGTGCAAGTGATCAGTCAAGGTAGGTCAAGGTGATATGCGATGCTAGGCCTATGGGTGAGGACTAGGTAAGAATGATCTCGACTACACTTCGAAGTGAAGTCTGAACTGGTTTCCACCAGAAAGAACATGAACATGAAGACATGAAGAACATGAATGCCAAAATCATCATTTCCTTATACAAAATCTGGGTTTTCATGCTATGAGTTCGAAAACATGGACCTGGCACCCATACTTGAAGATCATGTGAAAACAAACATGCAAACATGAATCTTGGCATGAGCTTTCGGATCAAAACATGACTTTTCTTGAAGAACACTTGAATACCACTTTCTCTTTCTAAAACCGAGCTTCAAAACGATGCATGGCTTTCAAAACATATTCAATCATGCAATGCAATAACATAAACATAAAGGACATCATGAGCACATCAAGAATCTAACCTTAAAACACGGATCTAACGGTTCGATCTCTAGAAATCAAGCTTGGAAGATCTGCTCTCTCTCAAGAACTCTTCTCCCTCTTCTAGAGCTTCTCTCTCCTCTTGAAATACAAATATAACAAATAAGGGTTTTCCTCTCTGCGGTGATATAACACTCACCGCCACGGGCAACTACCGGGTTGGTTCTCCTCAAAAGGTGACGATTGACAAGACAAGGTTCTCGACAAAGCGTATCTAACAAGCTTCACAAAGAAACACCTCGGCAAGGAATGACATCGGCTAACATCAAGACTTCGCAACTAAGGTAACAATGATCTCGCTAGGAAGGACAACGCTTGGCCTAGCTGCCACACCTCGCCAGATGTGCCACACCTCGGTCTAGGTCATACCGCTCCAGACAAGATCACTTGTTCAAGATAACATCTCGGCCTAGATAATACACACCTCGCCTTGGTGATACTCACCTCGGCTCGATGATAATCATCTCGCCAATATGTCCGAATGAAGATGGAGGTCAAGCAAGGGGTTCCCAGATAGTTCTAGGCTCAGGATGACCTCGGCTTGGGTTAACCTAGGCTTGACATAACTTAGGCTTAACAATACAAGGGAGGAACAAAACATACATATACACTTCGGCAATTCACATAAGCACAAAACAAGGCAAGAAGTCATGAAGGCAAATCTTAACATGGCAAATCATATAACTATATGCAAGCATGACTAAGGCATGAAATGTGGGCCCTTACAATTGTCACGACCCCAACCTGCCCCTAGAAGGTCGGCGCCGAGATGGCCAGTAACCCGAGGTTACCAAAGGCCTCTTACAAGAATTCACGCACAACTCAGAGTAAATGTGTGGGGCTTACAAATGCGGAAGCAATAAATTAACATACAAGCAGTCCATAAAAGCGATGCTTAAGTTTAATGAAATGACATACATCTTTGATGGCTTTAATATAACGTAATAGAGTACATGAATTACATCTTGACAAAAAGGCTTCGCCCTCAAATACAAAAATTTCAATGAAATAACCAAGAAGCATGATCTTCAAGATCTTGCAAAACACGAATGCAAAACATGTCGGCAAAAACATCGGCAACAAGTCTAGGCGTCTCCGCTACCGCCATCACCTACATATATATATGGAGAGGGTGAGCTTGGATACTCGATGAATGGCATAAACAATAAAGGGTTTACATGAATGATATCCGAGGTCTTTAACAAAACTATACATAGTACAAATCAAGTTTGTCTTCCAAATCTTTCAAAGCTTCAAGGGATGTTCATTAACATCAATATAATACGAGTGATGACATTCTGGACAAGCAAACCCACGCGGTAAAACCGCTGGCAAGGCAAGCCAAGACAAGAGAGACCACTAACCAAGGATGTCGTTGCATTATAGTCCCCGACACTAAGGACTTGTGCCACAAATGCTTAAAGTCCCCTGGCACGTACGGACTTCCAAACTTGTGCTACAAATGCTTATAGTCCCCTAGCACGTACGGACTGGTGCCACAAATGCTTAAAGTCCCCTGGCACGTACGGACTTCCAGAATGGTCATCAAAACAAGACATAACATTTGATACTCAAGGTAGGATTAATCATTCATGCTTACAAACACTTTTCAAAACAAGGCAAAACGATACTTTTATCAAGTCAAAGCAACATAGCTTTATTAAGAATGCCACTCACATAGTTCTTCGAACGTCGGGGTCAAGGCAAGTCCAAGTCCTACAAATACATGGCAAGTTCACTGAATACACTTACAAACAAGTTTCACATGCATGCAAATGATCTCGGCATACCACAAGACTAAGTCACATCAAAGCAAACACTGTGTCTTATTCCGAAAACATCTCGGGCAACTAACTGTGTCTTGGCGAGGTTCCACACCTCCTTGCCGAGGTGAGGTTCGAGGCCACATTCAAGGACAAATGAAGTCGGAAAACTCGGGTTTCCCTCGCTCAAGAACATCAAGAACATGATCATGAAGAACATGAAGGAATGAATGCAAGGATCATAACTTATCATTTATAAAATCGAGATCTCATGCAATGAGTTTGAAAACATGGACCGACGCCCATACTAGAATATCTTGGTGAAACAAACACAAATGCATGGATTTCAATGCAAGCTTCAGATCAAATCAAGGCTTTTCTTCAAGAACACATGAAGGTCACATTTTCTTTCCAAAACCAACTTTAAATCAACACATGATATGCAAGATGCTTCAATCATGCAATGCAACTAGATGATCATCAAGAACAACAAAAGGAGATTGAGATTCTAACCTCGATCACGAATCTAACGGGTCCAACACCAAGGATCGAGCTTGCTAATCACTTTCTCACTCTAGAACTCCTCCTAGAGCTTCTCTCTCAAGAACAAGACTTATAACAAAATGAGACATTTCTAGATTTGCTTACCGATATAACATTCAGCTCGGACACGGGCGCCAGCTGTTGGTTGGTTCAACTTAAAAAATGATTGATTGAAAAGACAAGTCTCGACAAGGCGTGTTCAACAAGTTTGGTGGCAAGGAACTCCGGCAATGACATCGCCAACAACAAGACTTCGCAAGAAATAACATCGGCTAAAGATAAACTTCGCAACAGGGTAACAAAGACATCGGCTAGGAGGACAACACTTGACTAAGTTGTACACACCTCGCCAGGTGTGCCACATCTCGCCTAGGTCATCCTTCCTGGGTAAAAGGTCACTAAGGGTAGAACATCTCGGCTAAGTAGTGACATCTCGGCTAACATGCCGAGGTGAGAAGGAAGGCCGACAAGCGATTCTAAGTACAAGGATTCAAAGGTGATCTAGGCTCGGGACAACCTCGCACATACACACACACACACACCAAAGGAACATAACACTTAAGTATCACTTATGCAAGACAAGTCAAGGATGCAAAGCAAGTCAAGATTAAAAATGCAAGCTCAACAAAACAAGATCATATATAATGCATATGAGTATGGTCGAAAGGTGAGGGTTATTACACCCTTCCCTTAAAGAAGTTTGGTCCCCAAACTTGAGTTACCTTATCCTAAGAACAGCTTCCGATGTCGAATCCTCATTTCTTCTTCCATCTCCCATGTGGCATCCTTGCCATGATGTTCCTTCCATTCAACCTTCACCATCTCAGATTGCCTTATTTCTCAATTGTCTTACTTGCCTATCAATAATACGCATTGGTCTCTCCTCATAGCTCAATTCTTCATCAACCACAATCCCAAAATGATCAACCACATGCAGGGATCTCGAATATACTTCCTCAACATTGAAATATGGAATACATTGTGAACTTGACTGCCTCGGTGGTAGAGCAAGTCCAGAAGAAGTGGTGTTAATCTTCTCAAGAATTTCAAATGGCCCGATGTAACGAGGTGCTAATTTGCCCTTCTTCCCAAATCTAAAAACTCCTTTCGTTGGTGAAATCTTCAGAATACATGGTCTCCAACTTCAAATTCCAATTCTCTTCTTCTTTGGCAAGATAGCTCTTCCGCCGACTTTGGGCGCTCGATCCTCCGTCAATAAGCTTAATCTTCTCGGTTGTTACTTGAATCAGTTCGGGCCGATCAAAACTTTATCTCCTACTTCGTCCAACATATCGGCGATCCGCACTTCCTTCCATACAAAGCTTCAGATGGTGCCATGCCAATCTTTGGCTTGATAACCGTTGTTGTGTTTAACTCTACTAATGGTAAGTGTGTTTCCCAACTTCCTTTGAAATCCAATACACATAACCCGAGCATATCTTCAAGTGTCCGATTTGTCCTTTACGTCGCCCATCGGTTTGGGGGTGAAATCTTTGTGCTAAACCTCAACTCGGTTCCCAAAGCCCTCTCAGAACTTTGCCAAAACCTCGCAAACAAACTGGATCTCGATGCAAACAATTGACATCGGCACTCCATGAAGTCTCACAATCTCATTCATATACAAGACAAATTAGTCGGTCAAGAAAGGAATGTAGTTTGAACAGCAAGAAATGTGTCGACTTAGTTAACTGTCCGATTATGACCCAAATCGAGTCCATCCCTTTACGTGTCTTCGCAAACCAATCACAAAGTCCATGGAGATATGTTCCCATTTCCATTCAGAATCGACAAAGGTTGAAGGAGTCCCGCTGGTCTCTCGATGTTCTCGCCTTCACTTGTTGACATTGCAAGCATCGAGATACAAACTCGCTATTTCTCTCTTCATGTTCGCCACCAAAAGGTTTGCTTCATATCTTGATACATCTTAGTGTTCCTCGGATGAACAAAGAATTCTAGAACTATGAGATTCTGCAAAATCCTTCTTTTCAACTCCGAACGCTTCGGCCACACACAATCTTCCTTCAAACTTGAGCACTCCATCTTCAAAGGTGTAACTCGATCTCGCTTGGTATCAATCTCTCGGCTACCTTTCCGAGGAATTCGTCATTCATCTGTCTTGACTTTACTTCATCAATAATGGTCGGCTCACGAGATTATGGCTAAGCATGCTAAACTTCCCATTGATCTTCTCGCTAATGCATCGGCCATCGAGTTGGCTTTGCTCGGGTGATATTGAATTTGCATGTCGAAGTCCTTCAATAATTCCAGCCATCTTCTCTGCCTCAAATTTAGTTCCCTCTGAGTAAATAAATACTTCAAACTCTTGTGATCCGTGAAAACCTGGCAAGAAGCTCCATACAAGTAATGTCGCCAAATCTTCAAGGCAAATACCACGGCTGCTAATTCTAAGTCATGGGTAGGGTAGTTCTTCTC
This sequence comes from Camellia lanceoleosa, assembly GCA_025200525.1. NCBI lineage: Eukaryota > Viridiplantae > Streptophyta > Magnoliopsida > Ericales > Theaceae > Camellia > Camellia lanceoleosa. The sequence continues at coordinate 62,805 of JANUSC010000339.1, read as the reverse complement.
ATGAAGTTTCAACTGACGAGATGCATATGCTATGACCTTACCCCTTTGCATTAATACACAACCCAAACCCTTATGTGAAGCATCATCAGAATCAAATTCCTCATTACTTGATGGAAGTACAAGAACTGAGTCAGAACTAACCTCGTCTTCAATTCACGAAATGTCGACTCTCTATCTTTGGTCCATTCGTATGCCACTCCTTCTCGAGTTAAGCGGTCAAAGGCACCGCAATCCTTGAGAAGTCTTTCACAAACTTTCAGAGTAACCCGCCAAACCTAGGAAACTACGAACCTGACACGTTGGTCGTCGGCCAATTTACCACGGCTTCAATCTTGCCGATCAACGGAGATACCTTCTTCATTAATCACATGCCCTAGGAATGAAATAATCGAAAGCCAAAACTCACATTTACTCAACTTAGCATACAACTTCGCCCTCAAAATCAGAAGGCAAGTCTCAAGTGGTTTTCATGTTCACTTTTACTCTTGGAATAGATTAGTATATCATCAATGAAGACAACTACAAACTCATCTAAATGCGGTTTGAAGACTCGTTCATTAAGTCCATAAATGCAAGAGGGCATTGGTTACACCAAAAGGCATCACTAAAAACTCAGAGTGGCCATATCTCGGTTCGAAATGCCGTCTTCTCAACATCCTCGCTTTAACCTTAAGTCGATGGTAACCCGACCTAAGGTCAATCTTGGAAAAGACTCGTGCTCCTTGAAGTTGATCTAGCAAATCATCAATCCTAGGCAATGGGTACTTATTCTTAATGGTTACTTTATTAAGTTCTCTCGTAGTCAATGCAAAGACGAAGTGTACCATCCTTTTCTTAACAAACAAGACCGGTGCTCCCCATGGTGATGTGCTCGCCTAACAAAACCCTTATCCAACAATTCTTGTAATCGCCTTCAATTCCTTAAGTTCATTTGGGGCCATTCTATAAGGTGTTTTGGAGATCGGCCGGGTTCGACATGATGTCCACAAGAAACTCTATTTCTCTATCGACTAAGTGGCCAGCAATTCATCCGGGAAGACATCGGAGAATTCACTAACGATCGATATCGGCTAACTTAGCATTTCCATTCTGATCACTCAGTATACTACACAAGTAGCCATGGCATCCTTTCCGAATTAGCTTATAGGCTTTAATGGATGAAATCAAGTAAGGTGGGGACACTACACCTCTACCCTGGAAAATGACCTCGGCTTGGCTTGGGGGTTTCAAAGTAACGCTCTTAGAAACACAATCAATAGATGCATGATTCATCACTAACCAATCCATTCCTAATATAACATCAAAGTGGGTCATGCTTAATGGCATCAAATCAACTAACAACTCTACACCCTTAATCCCAACAACACACTCTCTATAAATAGATGCAACAATCATAGTTCTCCCAGATGGAGCAGATACATATAACACATAACCAAGGGGTTCCTGTGGTCTATTCAACTTCTCAGCAAACTTAGCAGATATGAATGAATGCGTAGATCCCGAATCAATTAACACATAAGCATCTTGAGAGCAGATTGGAAGTATACCTGACACTCTTTGTTTGACGATTCAGGTGTCTCCACGGCACTAGAGAAAACTCGCCTGCCTCATTTGTGTCCTGCCGACATTGCTTCCCTGTGCAGAGCCCGAGGTGCTCCCACTTTTCCTACCATCATCAATCCTTGACTTTGGGCAATCTTTCACACGATGACCCATCTCTCCACATTCAAAACAAGCGCTGACGTAACAGCAAACCCACGAATCGGCCTCCCACAACTTGCACACATCGGCTTAGTACTACCTTCTGGTTCGAGTTCTTTGGAGCTTCCCGTTCGCTTTCTTCTTAGCATTAAACGGAGCTCGGCGGTTGTCATGGTTCTGTCTCTTTCTCTGGTTCTCTCCTGCATTCTGATATCGGCTCAAGTTGGTTTCTGCAAGGATAGCCTTGTCCAAGACTCCAGCGTAAGTTGGCATGTTGAGCATGTTAACTCTATCCTCAGACGGTCCACGATCCACTTTCAAACTTCCTAGCTTTCCTATACTCATCACTTGACCATATGAGGTGCATACCTCGCCAATTGATGAAGGCACGATAAATTCGCCCATCTGTTTCCTTGTGTGAGGGTCTGAAACTCTGTGATCTTGCGATCTCGGACACTAAGGGGAAAATGCTTATTATAAAATAGTTCCAAAAATTTGGCCCAAGTTAAATCAGGGTTTCCTTCTCGTGTCATCATCCACCATCTTCGGGCATCATCATCTAATGTAAATGCGGCCAATGCCACCTTTTGAGCATCTGTGCTGGGAAAGATTTCAAACAACTTCTCCATTCCTAGAACCCACGCTTCGGCTTTCATTGGTTCTATGCCCCCTTGGAACCTCGGCGGGTTCATCTTCTTGAATTCCTTAATCAAAGTCATGGTTCCATCTCCATACAAGGCTGGCTGTGAGGGTACTTGAGGTACTGGAGGAGGTGGAGGTGGAACTGTATATCGGCCATTCGTCTGTTCGGCCTGGGTAGTTGTAGCACTAACATTCTGTTGTCTCACTTGTCTTAACTCTCGAGTTAACCCTTCCACTAGTCTTTCTAATCGGTCCAGTCTGTCCTCTGATCGATCTCGGCCAACTGGTGGTCTTCCTCTCCTCATAGTGCTATGAGTATGCGAAATGTGACTTTTAAGCGATGTAGAACAAGTATGCATGCTAGCAACAAGTAATCATCTTTGGGATGATGCACACATTTGTCAAGTAGCAAGCAACATGATGCAATCCTATGATCTTTCTAAGGGAAATCCTATGCTCTTTAGGACTCAGAGTGTGTGAATAACGTACTATAAGAAACTTGTGCTCTGATACCAATCTGTCACGACCCCAACCTGCCCCTAGAAGGTCGGCGCCGAGATGGCCAGTAACCCGAGGTTACCAAAGGCCTCTTACAAGAATTCACGCACAACTCAGAGTAAATGTGTGGGGCTTACAAATGCGGAAGCAATAAATTAACATACAAGCAGTCCATAAAAGCAGTGCTTAAGTCGAATGAAATGACATACATCTTTGATGGCTTTAATATAACAGAATAGAGTACATGAATTACATCTTGACAAAAAGGCTTCTCGGCCCTCAAATACAAAAATTTCAATGAAATAACCAAGAAGCATGATCTTCAAGATGCTGCAAAACACGAATGCAAAACATGTCGGCAAAAACATCGGCAAACAAGTCTAGGCGTCTCCGCCGCCCTGCTCATCACCTACATATATATATGGAGAGGGTGAGCTTGGATACTCAGTGAATGGCATAAACAATAAAGGGTTTACATGAATGATATCCGAGGTCTTTAACAAAACTATACATAGTACAAATCAAGTTTGTCTTCCAAATCTTTCAAAGCTTCAAGGGATGTTCATTAACATCAATATAATACGAGTGATGACATTCTGGACAAGCAAACCCACGCGGTAAAACCGTCAGTGGCAAGGCAAGACAAGAGAGATCTCTAAACAAGGATGTCGTTGCATTATAGTCCCCGACACTAAGGACTTGTGCCACAAATGCTTAAAGTCCCCGCACGACGGACTTCAAACTTGTGCTACAAATGCTTATAGTCCCCTAGCACGCGTGCAATTTGGTGCCACAAATGCTTAAAGTCCCCTGGCACGTACGGACTTCCAAACTTGTGCTACAAATGCTTATAGTCCCCTAGCACGTACGGACTGGTGCCACAAATGCTTAAAGTCCCCTGGCACGTACGGACTTCCAGAATGGTCATCAAAACAAGACATAACATTTGATACTCAAGGTAGGATTAATCATTCATGCTTACAAACACTTTTCAAAACAAGGCAAAACGATACTTTTATCAAGTCAAAGCAACATAGCTTTATTAAGAATGCCACTCACATAGTTCTTCGAACGTCGGGGTCAAGGCAAGTCCAAGTCCTACAAATACATGGCAAGTTCACTGAATACACTTACAAACAAGTTTCACATGCATGCAAATGATCTCGGCATGCCCCAAGACTAAGTCAAATCAAAGCAAACACTGTTTCTTATTTCGGAAAACATCTTTGGGCAACTAACTGTGTCTTGGCGAGGTTCCACACCTCCTTGCCGAGGTGAGGTTCCGAGGCCACATTCAAGGACAAATGAAGTCGGGAAAACTCAGGTTTCCCTCGCTCAAGAACATCAAGAACATGATCATGAAGAACATGAAGGAATGAATGCAAGGATCATAACTTATCATTTATAAAATCGGAGATCTCATGCAATGAGTTTGAAAACATGGACACACGCCCATACTAGAATATCTTGGTGAAACAAACACAAATGCATGGATTTCAATGCAAGCTTTGAGATCAAATCAAGGCTTTTCTTCAAGAACACATGAAGGTCACATTTTCTTTCCAAAACCAACTTTAAATCAACACATGATATGCAAGGCAGCTTCAATCATGCAATGCAGCTAGATGATCATCAAGAACAACAAAAGGAGATTGAGATTCTAACCTCAGATCACGAATCTAACGGGTCCAACACCAAGGATCGAGCTTGCTAATCACTTTCTCACTCTAGAACTCCTCCTAGAGCTTCTCTCTCCTCAAGAACAAGACTTATAACAAAATGAGACATTTCTAGATTTGCCGGCTGATATAACATTCAAATCGGACACGTGGCGGCAGCTTGGTTGGTTCAACTTAAAAAATGATTGATTGAAAAGACAAGTCTCGACAAGGCGTGTTCAACAAGTTTGGTGGCAAGGAACTCCGGGCAATGACATCGCCAACAACAAGACTTGACAAGAAATAACATCGGCTAAAGATAAACTTGACATGTGGTAACAAAGACATCGGCTAGGAGGACAACACTTGACTAAGGTGCCACACCTCGGCCAGGGGTGTGCCACATCTCGGCCTAGGTCATCCTTCCCAGGGTAAAAGGTCACTAAGGGTAGAACATCTCGGCTAAGTAGTGACATCTCGGCTAACATGCTGAGGTGAGAAGGAAGGCCAGACAAGCGATTCTAAGTACAAGGATTCAAAGGTGATCTAGGCTCAGGACAACCTCGGCACATACACACACACACACCAAAGGAACATAACACTTAAGTATCACTTATGCAAGACAAGTCAAGGATGCAAAGCAAGTCAAGATTAAAAATGCAAGCTCAACAAAACAAGATCATATATAATGCATATGAGTATGGTCGAAGCAGTGTGAGGGTTATTACAACAATAATCCAATGCTTTGCCTTCCATGGATAACTACTGTAATATTATTGATAATAACTTCAAGGTGGATTGCTTGACTGGTCAAGCTTCTTTCAGTGGGAAGAAAGATATGGATTTGATGGAGATGGTTGCTTCTTCTCATTAGTTCTCTATGGGTGGCAATGCTATCTTCGTGATCTGAGTAAGTTCTCCTCTCTAGTTTCTTTTTCCTTTTCTTTAATTCTACTGATAAGGTATGTACCAAAAGCCACTTTGAAAATGAAGTATGGTTTTAAGTATTGACTGACATGTATTTTATTGGAATAAAAATTACATATGCATTGTCGATTTTTTATACGTATGAGTTGATAGCCAATACATTTAGTTTTAGTGGTATAAAATTTCTTTTTTGCAACTATAAGTTTACGTTGATTTTTTTTTCTTGAATGATCTACTTAAAATGAATTAAAAATTGAACGATGCAAAAATAAACTTGAGATGGTCAATGCAAAAATAGACTTGAGATGGGCCCACAATACCTGGACTTGAAAAAAATCATGAAATGCGAACTTCATGTGAAGTGAATCACATCCAAAACAAATTTGGTCTACTCATTTTATTATGAATTTTTTTTACACACCTAGTGTTGATAATTTTATATTAAGATTTTTTCTTTTTGGGTCCAGTTATCTTTGGTTTAAAGACTATATGCAAGAGAAGTGTACTCTGACTGAATTTAGGTGGCTTGAGGCAAATTTTTTGCGAGGATACTTTTATTAGAAATGACAGACTTCAGGAATTCTTAAGTTAAACTCGTTATGTTCTAAGGTGTGAACACTAACACTTTAATGCTTTGAATAAATAAATATATTATTTGGTGGGTTATATATATACACTATATATTTTAAATATATATGAGTGTGTTAGTTTTGTGTTCATCGGTTGTAATCACTCTTTCATTTAGCGTTTTCTTTTCTTTTCCTTGGTTTTCTTGTGCTTTTTCCTTCACTTCTGACGGCTTTCAACCTTGTGGAGCTTTTGTTTGACTAAAGTTTTGTTTCTTTGAGAAAGAAAGCGAAGTGAAGCAAATGAAGGCATGAATGGATATGACCTAACAATTGGCTAACTCTCCATGCATTATGCAACGATGCTGGTTGAGTAATCAATGCTTTCAATGCATTTTATAGAGTACATAAATGGAAATTTTAATGACAATAGAAATATGATTAATGCTAATCATAAATTTTTATCACATTTTAAATATCATAAATGCAATGAATTCCATGTAAATTTCATTAATATCTAATGGTTAGGATTGTGCCACGAAAAATGATATTTGAAATATTGGCTTATTTTAGAAAGATAGTTAAAAATTAATTTTTTTTGATTTTTTTGACTTTTTTTGAAAAAACGTGTAAAAAATGTGAGAGATGATATAACCAAAAATAGATTAAAAACTAACTTTTGACTTTTTTAACTCTTCCCAAAAGAGCCCATTGTCATTGTAGCATTATCTAGAAATATTTATGATCGTTTACATATATATATATATATATATTTTCAATCTTGTTGTTTAATAAATTCTTTTAGAAAAGTGATATACAAGACCACTTTCTAAATCCATTTTCTAGACCCAATGATGTCCAAATGATATGATTGGTTGGTGATTAACCAAGATATGAGAGAGAGTGTTACTTAGATATCATAATTAATTGTCACATCATTAAACTTGAAAAATATGTCTAATTTTTTTACTTGAATAACAATTTTCATTTTTTATTACACTAAAGTACCCTAAAAATCAGTTCTGTTTTGTAGCTCGAATTTCTTTTGGCCTGAGTGGCTTGACTGTCCAAAACGACGTCGTTTTGTGCAGTGTTTTTTTTTTTTTGTGGTCCTTTTCTCTCTACAGATGAAGAAGAAGTAGAAAAAGAAGGAGGAGAGAATAGGAAGTTGTATGAGAGAGAGAGATCATCATCATCATCAACAACAACAACAACAACAAACAACACAAAGTCAGAGAGATTCATCCTCTGTTTTTTTGAAGATTAAAAATCAAACCCAAAATTCCAAAAATTAAACCAAAAAATTAGAGAGATTCAAACCCAAAAATCAAAAATCAAAATCAACACATCATCATCATCATCAACAACATATCATCATCATCATCATCAACAACAACACATCATCATCATCATCATCATCATCATCATTATACGCAGATCTGTACCCAGGCGGCGCCGGTGATGGCATCGGTGATAGCGGCGCCAGTGGTGCTCCTCTCTCTTTCCCCTCCTTTTTCTCTTTCTCTCTCTTCTCTCTTCTCTCTTCTTTCTCTTCATCCCTCTATTTCAACGATATAAGAGGAAAAGAAAGAGAAAAAAAAAAAATAAAAATAATACCCAAAACGACGTCATTTTGGGTATTCGAGCCACTCGGGCCAAATTTTTTTTTCGAGCTACGAAGGATTATTCTTTTAAAATTTCTCCACACAGCCACATTTTCTCTCTCTATACCACATGTTGCTGCCCCTTTACCTCCAACGCTCTACGACCGCCCCTCCTCTTCTCTTACCCTAGCTCTACTATCCCTTTCCCCTCACTTGCCTCCTAATCCCCTCATTCACTTATTTTCACTTCCCCGACTGCTAGCAACCATCACTTATCCTTTGAACAACCATCCTAGTTGCCTAACACAAGTCCAAGCCTAAAGAGAAGGAGATAGTGAGGGTTCAAAGAAGAATTGAACACCATGGACATTGGCGCACATTCGATAAAAAAGAAATGAATATAGGTAATGTATTTTTAACAACATTGGCCCACATTTTGTGACTATATTTTCAACGATAGCTGTTTTTTTTCAATGTTTAATTTAACATACATTTTTTCATGGGAGATTCTATCTGAACTCAAAATATGTCTTAGTACGCCTAATTTAAAGTTATAAATTTTAATTCTTATTATATCCTAATATGAATTTATTAATAACGACAACACATAATAAATCTTAAAATATTTTTTTTTTCCTTATGTACACCCTAATCCACTATTCTTATTTAAATCTCTTCATCTTCTTCCCCAAGAGATCAAAGTTATTATGTCGCCGTCTTCTTTTTCTTCTTCTTCTTTCTCACTCCAAAACTCCAATCTATCCTATCAAAATTCACCATTATCATTAATATCATTATTTTTTTTATTATTTTGAAACCCTAAACCCTAGAAGAAAGTTTGAACAATTAAACAATGAATGAAAGTGTTAGAAAAAATGGTGTTTTATAGGCATATTTAGGACCGACTTTGAGGCCAAAATTTGAGTGGGCCTCAAACGTTGTTTGGGGTGGGCCCGAAGAGGTGAAGACAGAACGTCAAAACCATTTATGAGTGAATGTGAAGTTGACGTCGTTTTTCGAGTCTAACATTAATTTTTTATTGAAAAAAATTCATTTGAATTTTTTCAATAAAAAATATTGTGGGAATTTAATTTAATACTAAATTTATTTTTTGGTTTCCTTAAGTGGTTTCCTAAAAATGATTAAACTATTCAAATAGTTATATATATATATTTAAATAGTTTAAATTATTTAAGTTCCATTAGGTTTGACTTGGTCCAACAGACACTTTTGGTTGTTTGAATTTAGTATAACTGTTAGATTTATTTATTCTAAACAAACGGTCTGAAAGTTTGTTTGAATTGAATAAGTGTATCTGTTCACTTCTTTTTATACCTGTTCAGGTATATATATATTCGGTACTGGTTTCTGCAGTTTGGGGGTTGGTAAAAAACTTCAACTAAATTCTGTCAAGACTTGTTTTAATCTATTAAAAAATTCGGATAGATTCAAGATCTGTCCAGTTTCCATTTTGAATCTGGACAGAACAGTTTCATATTTGTACAGGAAAAAACTTGTCTGTTCGGACAGAGATATTTGCCTATATCTACCTTATATTTTCCAACAGTCTTCAGGGTTGAAAAACAGTCAGAATAATTTCATTTTTCTATCCACTTTGCTTCTTTGCATTTTATATTCTTCATTCTAATTTTAGAATTAACTAGAGAGAGTATTAGAACACAGGTTTCGTTCGCTGTACAAATTTATTTGAAGTGCTTCTATAAATTTGTGAAGATCATTGTATCCTGGGAGATAGACGCCATTCAACCATAAGCACCGTAGCGGGGCGAATCTGTCTTAAGGACAAAGTGTCACACACTCGACTTGGTCTTAAATTATTTTTCCAGTTCGATAAATAAATCTGGTATGTTATTTATTTATTTTGTTTGAATTTATTTCAATTTATTTCTTTTACACAGAAGATTGTTCCAACAATCTTAAGACAGATTCGAATTATTCTGTTTACAGAATTTTTCGTTTGTTTCTTTTTTCCCTTCTTTGTAAATAATTTCGAAAGAAAATTATTTTCTGTGAATTTACAAAATAATATTTTGGTTGGAAAAACAAATAGTGATTATATGCTATTTGACAGATAGTAGTAATATACTGTCTCTTTTCTTTGACAATAACTAGTAGTACGATACTGGTGTCATTAACAATTCAGAATATATTTTTGTGAAATTTTTTCAGAAATTAATTTTGGGTTTTAGAAATTATTTTCTGAGTTTTCATTAATTAAAATTTTTGTTTTCAGTATTTTAATTATTGGAGTGTAACAAGAGATTTAAATTTCTGTGTGAAATTAATTTGGTTAAATAAAATTTTATTTTTCCGAATTAATTGAAAAAATAAAAGTTATATTTTTATTTCTTTTATTTTATAGAATTTAATTTCTTGTGTGGAATTAATTTGGTTAAATAAAATTTTATTTTATTTCCAAATTAATTGGAATAATAAAAGTTATATTCTTATTTCTTTTATTTTACAGAATTTTATTTTCTATGTGGAATTAATTTGTTTAAATAAATTTTATTTTATTTTCAAATTAATTGGAAAATAAAAGTTGCATTCTTGTTTCTTTTATTTTTACAGAATTTAATTCTGTGCATTTGGTTTAATTTTTTGTGTAGTGTAAATTCTAATTATAATTTTGTTTTATAAATTAGAATTGATGGCTACTGAAACAAATGCCCAAACAAGTACTACTGTGGTGGCTGCGATTGCACCAACCCCCTCTCCTGTGATGACAATACCGGTAAATCACGGTGAAAAGCCAGAGAAGTTCTCAGGAACTGACTTTAAAAGATGGCAACAGAAAATGTTGTTCTATCTTACAACTCTGAACCTGGCTCGTTTTCTCCGTGAAGATGCTCTTATCCTGAAAGAGGATGAAACCGACCGGTAAGTGGTTGCTGCAGTTGATGCTTGGAAACATGCCGATTTCCTTTGCCGGAATTACGTCTTGAACGGACTTGACAACACATTATACAATGTCTACAGTCCAATCAAGACAGCAAAGGAACTTTGGGAATCGTTGGAGAAAAAATACAAAACAGAAGATGCCGGCTCAAAGAAATTTGTGGTTGGCAGATTCCTGGATTTTGTAATGGTTGATTCAAAAACTGTGATCAGCCAAGCTCAAGATTTCCAACTCATTCTGCATGACATTCACGCAGAAGGTATGTCTCTCAGTGAATCCTTCCAAGTTGCAGCCTTAATTGAAAAATTACCCAAAGGTTGGAAGGAATTCAAGAACTAACTTAAACACAAGCGCAAAGAAATTTCTATGGATGAGTTAATTGTGCGTTTAAGGATTGAGGAGGACAACCGCAATTTTGAAAAGCGGGCTGGTAAGAATCCTATGGAGTCTAAGGCAAATGTGGTAGAACATGCTTCAAAAACCAAGAAACGTAAGTCTTCTGGAGAAAGTTCATCACAAGGCTCTAAAGGGGGAGATAATAAAAAGTACAAGTTTAATGGCAAATGTTACATCTGTGACAAAGAGGGACATCGGGCCAAAGATTGCCGTAGCAAAGGCAAAAGTAAGAAAAGAACAAGCAAGAAGCCTGCTCAAGCCCATATGACCGAAGTGGACAATATTTCCAATGGTGTAGATGACATCAATCTTTCTGCAGTTGTTTCCGAGGCAAATCTTGTCGGAAATCCTAAAGAATGGTGGGTGGACACTGGTGCTACTCGCCATATTTGTGCCTACAAAAAGATGTTCACATCTTATTCTACAGTGGACAATGGTGAACAACTTTTTATGGGCAACTCCTCAACTTCCAAAGTTGAAGGACAAGGAAAGATTGTGCTCAAGATGACATCTGGAAAGGAACTCACTCTCAACAATGTGCTGCATGTACCGGACATTCGCAAGAATCTTGTTTCCGGATCTTTGTTGAGTAAGAATGGGTTTAGGCTAGTATTTGAGAGTGATAAGTTTGTACTTACTAAGAATGGGATGTATGTAGGAAAAGGTTACATGTTTGATGGCCTTTTCAAGTTAAATGTAATGGCTGTTGTACCCTCTGTTATTAATAATACTACATCTTCTTCTTACTTGCTTGAGTATTCAAATTTATGGCATGGTAGACTAGGACATGTTAATTATGGATCTTTGCGTAGATTAATTAATATGGAATGTTTACCTAAATTTGAAATTGATTCAAATCATAAATGTGAAATTTGTGTTGAGGCAAAATTATCTAAAACTCCTTTTCATTCAATTGAAAGAAGTACGGAACCACTTGAATTAATTCATAGTGACATTTGTGATTTTAAATCAATTCAAACCAGAGGTGGAAAAAAGTATGTAATCACTTTTATAGATGACTATACTAGATATAGTTATATTTATTTAATTCGAACAAAGGATGAAGCTTTGGAAACTTTCATTCAATATAAGAATGAAGTTGAAAATCAACTTGGTAAGAAAATCAAGAAACTTAGAAGTGATAGAGATGGTGAATATGAATCACCTTTTGGTGAATTTTGTATAGAACAAGGAATAATTCATCAAACCACCACTCCTTATTCACCTCAGCAAAATGGAATTGCTGAAAGGAAAAATAGAACTTTAAAAGAAATGATGAATGCCATGTTAATCAGTTCTGGATTACCTCAGAACTTGTGGGGGGAAGCAATACTTTCTGCTAATTATATTTTAAATAAAATACCCCGAAAGAAAGTAAATCAAACACCTTATGAATTGTGGCATGGAAGAGTACCATCCTACAAATACTTAAAAGTGTGGGGGTGTTTGGCTAAAGTGGCTATTCCTAGTCCTAAAAAGACTAAGATAGGTCCTAAGACCATTGATTGCATTTTCATTGGTTATGCCAAGAATAGTAGTGCATATCGGTTTTTGATTCATAAATCAGAACATTCCGAAATGCATGTAAATACTATTATTGAGTCTCAGAATGCATCTTTCTTTGAACATGTATTTCCAAAGAAGACTGGACAAGAGACTAGTACTAATAAAAGATCTTATGATGCTATTACTAGTCAGGATTAAGAACATGATCAAGAACAAGAGTTAGATCAAAATGAGGAAGATGAACCTAGGCGTAGTAAACGTGCTAGAACCTCAAAATCATTTGGTCCAGATTTTTTTTTTTTAACATATTTGTTAGAAAATGAGCCTTTAACTTTTAAAGATGCTATGTCGATCCAAGCTCCTTTATGGAAAGAAGTCACAACAGTGAAGTTGAATCCATCTTGCAAAATCACACTTGGGAATTAGTGGACTTGCCACCAGGTTGTAAACCTCTTGGGTACAAGTGGATTTTCAAAAGAAAATTGAAAGCAGATGGATCAATCGACAAATACAAAGCAAGACTTGTAGTCAAAGGTTTTAAACAGAAAGAAGGTTTAGATTACTTTGACACATACTCACCGGTTACAAGAATAACATCCATTAGAATGCTAATTGCCATAGCATCTCTATACAATCTAGAAATTCATCAAATGGATGTTAAAACCGCTTTCTTAAATGGTGAGTTAAATGAAGAAATTTACATGGAACAACTAGAAGGGTTTTCTGTTCCAGGGAAAGAAAAGAAAGTGTGTAAATTGGTTAAATCATTATATGGTTTAAAACAAGCGCCAAAGCAATGCAATGAGAAATTTGACAAGGCAATGATGTCAAATGGATTTAAAATTAATGAGTGTGACAAATGTGTTTACATTAAAAACACAGATAAATGTTATGTCATTGTATGTCTATATGTAGATGATATGCTCATCATAGGTAGTAATCATGTTATGATTAAAACTACCAAGAAAATGTTGAATAAACATTTTGACATGAAGGACATGGGCATTGCTGATGTAATTCTTGGTATGAAAATTACCAAAACATCAGAAGGTTATACATTGTCACAATCTCATTACATTGAGAAAATACTTGACAAATTCAGCAAAGATGATGATCATCTTGCTAGAACTCCTGTAGATGTTAATTTGTATCTTTCTAAGAATATATAGGAAAGTATTTCTCAATTAGAGTATGCCCAAATTATTGGAAGCTTAATGTACTTGATGAACTGCACTCGCCCAGATATAGCTTATGCAGTAAGTAAATTAAGTAGATATATGAGTAATCCGGGAGTAGAACACTGGAAAGCAATTATAAGGGTTCTAAGATATCTCCGATTCACTCGTAATATTGGGCTGAGTTATACTAGATATCCAGTAGTACTTGAAGGATACTGTGATGCAAATTGGATATCGGATACTAAAGACTCGAAGTCCACCAGTGGGTATGTCTTTACTCTTGGTGGGGCGGCTGTATCTTGGAAATCTTCCAAACAGACTTGTATTGCTAGGTCTACTATGGAATCTGAATTCATAGCGTTAGACAAAGCAGGGGAAGAGGCAGAATGGCTTCGCCACTTCCTTGAAGATATTCCAATATGGCCAAAACCGGTGCCTGCTATATGCATACATTGTGATAGTCAATCAGCAATTGGTAGAGCACAGAGTCATATGTATATGATGAAGTCACGACACATTAAATGCGTCGACATAACACCGTAAGACAACTACTCTCTAATGGAATTATTTCCATAGAATATGTTAAGTCTAAAGACAACATAGCGGATCCACTAACCAAAGGGTTAGCAAGAGAGTTAGTTGAGAATTCATCGAGGGGAATGGGACTTAAGCCTATTAAATAAGAGTTACCACAACGGCAACCCAACCTAGTTGACTGGAGATCCCAAGATCTAGGTTCAAAGGGACAACCGAGTTGTGATTGACTCAGAAGGATCACTGTGGAGTCCAACTTCTACCCATTTCTATGATGAGATAAGTGATGTCTACAGCGATTTAGGTTAAGTAATACTTTTAATGATTCTTATATCTAGGTAAACTTAGTGGAGTATGGCAGGATACTTTTCATAAGAATCACCTATGTGAGTGTGAACTGGGCCAGTTCTGTGAGATTTGTGAAGGGCTACAATTCTCTAAAGCACTCATGAAGACCAGGTTGTTCAGGGCCAAAATGAACACAATAGTGAGAACTAAACTGTGCCTGGGGATAATTTGTGTGAGTTCTATTGTCTTGGTTTACACAAACGGCTGAACAGTTCAAGACATCATGTTCACTGGTTAGCTAGTAAATCCGATAGTGTCTCACAAGGGAAGGTTCAAAGCCAAAAGCTACCTATCCTTTGCAGAATATTACCAATTTCTGTACTCTCTGTATTTAGATCATGTTGTTGCATTTTCTCTCCGTCAAATTCCATTCATGTGGGGGATTGTTGGAAAAAATGGTGTTTTATAGGCATATTTTGGACCGACTTTGAGGCCAAAATTTGAGTGGGCCTCAAACGTTGTTTGGGATGGACCTGAAGAGGTGAAGACAGAACGTCAAAACCATTTATGAGTGAATGTGAAGTTGACGTCGTTTTTCGAGTCTAACATTAATTTTTTATTGAAAAAAATTCATTTGAATTTTTTCAATAAAAAATATTGTGGGAATTTAATTTAATACTGAATTTATTTTTTGGTTTCCTTAAGTGGTTTCCTAAAAATGATTAAACTATTCAAATAGTTATATATATATATTTAAATAGTTTAAATTATTAGGTTTGACTTGGTCCAACAGACACTTTTGGTTGTTTGAATTTGGTATAACTGTCAGATTTATTTATTCTAAACAAACGGTCTGAAAGTTTGTTTGAATTGAATAAGTGTATCTGTTCACTTCTTTTTATACCTGTTCGGGTATATATATATTCGGTACTGGTTTCTGCAGTTTGAGGGTTGGTAAAAAACTTCAACTAAATTCTGTCAAGACTTGTTTCAATCTATTAAAAAATTCGGATAAATTCAAGATCTCATCGCTTTCCATTTTGAATCGATGAAACAGCTTTCATATCTCTGTACAGGAAAAAACTTGTCTGTTCGGACAGAGATATTTGCCTATATCTACCTTATATTTTCCAGCAGTCTTCAGGGTTGAAAAATAGTCAGAATAATTTCATTTTTCTATCCACTTTGCTTCTTTGCATTTTATATTCTTCATTCTAATTTTAGAATTAACTAGAGAGAGTATTAGAACACAGGTTTCGTTCGCTGTATAAATTTATTTGAAGTGTTTCTATAAATTTGTGAAGATCATCGTATCCTGGGAGATAGACGCCATTCAACCGTAAGCACCGTAGCGGGGCGAATCTGTCTTAAGGACAGAGTGTCACACACTCGACTTGGTCTTAAATTATTTTTCCTGTTCGATAAATAAATCTGGTATGTTATTTATTTATTTTGTTTGAATTTATTTTTTTTACACAGAAGATTGTTCCAACAGAAAGTAATAATCAAGATAATTTTTTAAAGCAACCCATCAAAGAGGAGGTAAGATTCATATAAAAGTCAAAATATAATTATTAATTTCTGTATTTTTTCACATGTCCCATTACAATGTTAAATCTTTCAATTTTCACAATCATATAAATAGCATTACAACTTTTAATATTTCTTCTTTTTTTGGAGATAATCTTTGAACTCAATGACCATGTTAGTATCCTTCACAAAAAAAAAAAGGAGGTATATCCTGCAGCACCTTTTAATAATTTTTTTTCTATCCTTTTTACTCTTTTTTTGTTGAACTTTATGTTTGTTTTGAAAAAAAAAAAAAAAATTTATTTTCTATTATTTTCTTCTCGCATATTCCTCAATTATTTTATTCTATGGCTATGTTTTTATTCACCAAAGCTTTGCAATATTGTTCAGCCCAAATATTAACAAATTAAGATATTTCATGAATTGATAATTGTGATTAGATCATCATGAATGAACTGTGAAGTTACTGGAAAACATAAAGGGGTTTCACAATTTCTATATTTATAATGCTTATATGCTTATAAGTTTGTTTGGTTTTTTTTTTTTTTTTTTTTTTTTTTTGTATTTGAGAATTATTTTCTGTATTGAAAAGTTTTTGAAATAATTTAGTCTTTTTAGTTTGTTTATTATTTATTATTTGGGTTTACCTTGAGGGTAATTTGGGAAAAATAATAGGGTGTAATGAGGGTAAAATAAAATTTTAAATAATTAAGTAAGGTGTACTTAGAAATTGGGAGTACTTAATGATTTTTTTGGTGTAAATAGAATCCCCCTTTCTCATGTTAACATTATTTTCCCGATTGTTAAATTGGAATTTGAGATAATTATGGGAGCCTTGACAAAATTATCATGGACCATATTATTTACAAAATTGTGAGAAGAAAAAAGATTCGACAAGGTCCATCCATAAACTAAATTAGTGTCTTTCAATCAGTGCTAGGCTTGTACCGTGAAGTTTGCCCTAGGTGTGAGTCAAGCCCATAAACAAGCAATTACTATAAATTACAAAAATTTAAAAGAAACTCTTGATGAAAAACCACTTTTGATTTCAACATCCAAACACTTTTGATTTTTGTTGTTTTGTAATTGTACCTTTAGCCTTGGACTTGTGTTTGGCAATGTTTCTTACTCTAAATGGCCATTTGTGCAACCTATTATGTCGCCATAATATATGTGCAAAAAAAATAAAAAATAAAAAATCATAGAAGTATATACAAAATAAAAAATTAAAATGTGGTTCAAATTTTGATCACACCTTAATTTTGTTGTACACTTTTTACGCCCATAACATTATTGTTTATGTTGGATGGACCATTGAAAATTTTCTCCAACTGTCGAAAAAGTCCCCACAAGACTGATGGATAGCAGTTTAGCAAAGTCGACCTAATTTTTAGTCCACTTAATTCATTGCTTGGGATTCATCAAATAATTTCAATTTTTTTTTTTCCACCAAAAACTCTAATCATCTAAAAGCCTAGAACAATAAACCTTATTTTGATATTGGGCCTAAGGCCTCAAAAATGTTTGGGCCACTAATGGAGTTTAGGAATGAGTTTCTTTTAGGGGAACTTACTGATAAGTCTCATGTACTAAGTTCAAAACCCAGTTAATCCCAAAACAAAACACTTGCACAAATTAGTCCAATACATTTTTAATTGTTACCAAAAAATCTTTTTTTTTTTTTAAAAAAATTTACAGACACTCTTCACATCTTACTACCGTCGAACTTCCATCAAACGATCGTCGGAGACTCGTCGAAATGTTCAATATCGCGCGGGAAGTCGCCGGAGTATCACCGGGAAGTCGCCGGAATGTTCAGAACGTTCACTGGACGTTAAGAACATTACTGGAGACTCACCGGAATGTCTAGAATATTGCCAGAAAAAAAAGAAGAATAAATGGATAAATTATAGCAAAAAAAAAACATAGCAAAATGTGCTAAATATTGATAAATTAAAAGGAAAAAAAAATGAAACGAGAAAAAACAACAACAATGGGGAAAACATAAGTTATTTTTCAATTTTTGTAAGGTTCAAGCAAATAATATCTAAATAGTGATCAAATTGAAAAGTAAGTTTTGAAACTGTAAAATGTTACAGTTTCAAAACAAAAATCTATTAAGCATTTATCCTTATTAATCAAACTGAAAAACATGTTATGAAACTGTAAAATTTTACAATTTTATACCATGATTCATTCCAAAGACCAAAAAATTTGAAGCGCAAAATTTTAAGTTTTCCTTCAGTAACTAAAACTCGAAAACTACTTGTTCAGAATTCGAAAATTTTCTCCATTAGAACAGAAAAACAGAAGTGTATAGCAGAGAAAAAAAAAAAAAGAGATCGAAGAAGAAAGGCGGATGTAGAGAGAGGATTGTACTTCGGCAATTATTTTTTGTTTAGATTTAGCCAAGTCTGATGTAGATCTACTCAGACCTGATGTAGATCCACTCATCTTCTTCGTCGGAAATATATCATCTTCTTCGTTGGAAATATATTATCTTCGTCGTCAGTGAGAGTGAAGTCACGAGTTGATTTCGATGGTTGGCGGTTATCAGTGAACCCCGATCAATGGAGAAAGACATGATCACCGGTCGTCGTCCATGACAAAGACGATGAGAGAAAAATGCAGAAAAAAAATATAGACGAAGGGAAGCAAAAAGCAGAGAGAGAGAGAGAGAGAGAGGAAAGGACTTTTGGGTGTACTAAAAAAGTTATGGGATTAAATGAAATCCACATGTTCCACATGGGACCTGTGAGTAATTTCCCCTTTCTTTTATACTGTGTTTAGTTGAGTGATTTGAGAAAGGATTTGGAAATAGAAAGGAAAGAGAAAATATGTGAAAATAAGAGAAATATAAGTATATTTCATTCACATTTTGCCTATCTTTTTTTCTTTTTCTTTCCAAATCCATTCCCAAATTCCTCAATCAAACACAACATTAATGAAAAGGATCATTATACTCGAATCCAAAAATCATCACAATACACCTAACTCAAGTTTTAAAATTTTAATTCTTATTATATCTTAATGTGAATTTACTAATAAGAACAACACATATTAAGCACTAAATAAAAAGTATATATTTTTCTTATGGTACACCCTAATCAATTATAACTAATCTATGACATGTGCTATACACACGAGATAAAATAATATATTATTTTTTCAATAAGATAAATATTATTTACATTTTATCTTCTTTTTTTTTAATAATATTTTACTGCTCATAAATAAAAAATTAAATACAAATTTATGAGTTGTGTATTAATGACTTCCTCTCTCCACCCAAACAAATTTAATTGTTAATCAATACGTGTTTTTAATTTTTTTGAAAACATAATAATAAACAATTTAGGTTATTAGTTTTCTCTCTCCCAACCCATACATTCAGTATTTTTCCTTTGAAATGTATAAATAATGTGTGAAATTTACTAAAATAAAATAAAAAATTACAAATAATTGTATAAAATGTGTTCATTCCATTTGAAAATTAAAAATATTAATTAAAAGAGCACAATTAAATGACATTTTGAAAATTAATAGAACTTAAGAACTTTATAAGGAACAAAATAAAAATATAAGACATTTCTTTTTAAATTTATTGATAAGGATTTCTATTATGAAAATTTTAAGTTACAAATATTTAGGATTGAATGGCCTAAACAATATATTTTTTTAAAAACAAAGTTTTGTAGTTTGAGACGTAAAACTCTAAAAACAGTCTTTGTTAAAATTAAAAAAAAAAAAAATCATTTACAATACTCTATATATTAAAAGGATTGGATAATCTCATTTTATTTTATTATTTTTTAAAGTTAAAGCATATTGCATTTTTTAGTTTTGTAATGGTTAAATAAGTCATATTGTTTAGTAATTTTCTTAGTTTTCTTAACTTTTTTTTAAAACTTCATATAGGAAGACTTTTTTAATGATTTTTTTTTTTTATTTAAAGAAAGAAACTGAATGCAATTTTTATTTGTAATTTTAATTTCGAGTAACCCAATTTTTATTTTTTATTTTTAAAAACATAGATTTTGAAAAAAAAAAAATCAACATGATGAATTAAGTCAAGGAGTAAAAGGAATAAGATTTTGTTTTTGGGGTGGGGACTAAACTGTGACAATTTTTAAAATTTTCACTTTTAGCTTGTTTTATGAAATAAGTTTTTTTTTTTCTTTCTTTTTTTTGACTTGTTGATATTTGAAAAATGACAAAATGGTTTTTATAACTAAAAAAACTATAAAAACTAAAAAAATTACTTTAAATACCTTAGGCACGTGAGGCCTTAATTACATACTTTGTGGGCTAATTTTCAATGTTCAAAAAATGTACTCATAATTTTATTCACATATATATATATATATATATGATTCAAATTGTAATGTGAAGAATTTACTCTAGATCAAATTCTAAGTACTAATATGTAAGTATCAATTTCTACAAAACTCATTACTAAAGCTATTCCAAATTTTAACCCTAAACTACATTCCAAATTAATTTTACATATTTGTAATACTCTTTTCTATGAATAGAGTTTTTCATTAAAAGTAAATGAATAACCTTTTGTTCTTTGAGTGCATCTTCAATGAACAAACAAACAAAAATAAAATGAAATGTAAAAACGTGAAAATAATACCATTATAAAAATATTAAATTATTCTACACTTATAAACAAATCATACATTCTAACGAAGTTTTATTGAATAAATCATATAATAATGGCATTTGATTGAGCAACCTTTGTAAATACATTATCCCTTACGCTTTTTTGGTCCGTATGGAAGTTGTGGAATGAATGTTTGTTTAAGGGAGCTCATCCGATATTCAAGTTTTATGCGAAAAGATTAAAGTGCAGATAACTTTGTGGTCCAAAATGGCTCTTGAAAGTAGATTATTCGATTACGACATTGTATCTAACCTCCACCAGATCGAGTTTCTTGTGTTATTTCATTATTGTTTCTTTGACTTTTGGTCTTTCCGTGGTTGGTTTCTTGCCAATTGTTGGGGTGTTGGGGTGTTTCTTGCCAACTGTTGGGTCCTCTCTTCTGTTCAGAGTGGGATCAAGTTGCTATATTTCATCAATCTATGTCTTGTTAGCTCAGAACTTCCCCTTTATTGATGTATCCTCATACTTTGTATGCTACATTTCATCAATAAAGTTTTCTTTGCTTATCACAAAAAAAAAATAAAAAAAAAATTATGTTGCTCTTATTCTCTCTTTGTTAATATTTTGTTGTAAGCTTTGTTTCATTTGAATTTATTAATAAAGTTTTCTTTGCCAATCAAAAACAAAAAAAAAAAAGTTTGTAGAGGAGGGCGAAAGGAAAGCCCTTACTTGGCCCTAAATAATTTTTTTCAGTATATATACAATAATTTTGTCAAATTACCAAGAAGGGTAATTTCTAATTTTATTACCAAATTGACTTGGGACCATCATTTCTAATCAATGGTACCTCCTTCAAGTTAAATGACATTTGATGCCCTAAAGCACCCTTTGTTTCATGCACAATAGTTTGTTAATACAACGGTAAAAGCAGTAATTTCCTTGAGGGTGGCCAATATCACGACCAAACCCGTCCCTATGGATTTAGTACTAATGTCGGCCAATAATCCGTGATTACCAAGGCCCGCTTGCGATAATAATAAATCTGATCAGAGGTGGTGGAAGCCAAAACAGTAAATAAAAGATGTCTAGTGACAGTCTGTATGCAAAAAGACTTTTGAAACATATTCACATTCAAGACCAAAACAGTATGTACATACATCATATATAGACATTTAGGTTAGGGACCCAATCCCTACCATAACAGTACAGTACAAGTTCATTTAGTCTATACAAAACAGAGACAGAAAAAGAGGAAATCTAAAACACCCTAAAGCAGCCTTAGCTTGAAGGACTTGGAACCTCGCAGTGAGGCGCAACGGTTGGCTTGACCAAAAAGGGAGTTTAACCTAACACTCCTAGCTCTGATCCGATGCCTGGACACCTACATATATATATATATATATATAAACAGTGAGCTAAAACCCAGTGAATAACATATGCGTAAAGATGTTAAGAATGAATGTCCTTCGATATTAAAGGTCATTTGCATCAATATACGATTATGCAATCATAGCGGTCATATGTGGTACATCCAATAGCAAAAGCGACAAGAGGGTCTTAATAGACCAAGCGATCGATTGATGGCCATCATATCGATGAAATGTGATTCAAACATGGGAACCGATAGAGATCTCTGTAACGATGGCGATAGCGATAACGATGAAATTGCTATGGATGCCACGAGTACGATTCACAAATAGGACAAACATTCATTCAAGAAGATATATCATTTGTAAAGCAATCTGATTGATCTTTTAGAAAATATTTATAGCGATCTCGGTTTCCCTTTTCATATTTGTTGTATCCGGACTTAGGTTCCGTGAAGGTGGTTGTTGTATATATCTTGTTTACATCCTTTACTCTTTGTATTTGAGTCTTGGGTTGTGTTGGGCAGGTTTGAAACAAGTTGGTTGAGCTTAGGGACCAAGACTAGATGCGATTTTGCTTTCGCTCGGGCGGAGCCTTTGTTAGCTTGTCCGCCGGCGGGGTTTTGACGCCGGCGGAAAATCAACCATGCAGTATCTCCTCTGTAGTGTTGTACACTCGAGCGGTGGTTTGGACGCTCGAGCGGGAGTTTGTGTGTTACGCTCGAGTGGGGACTTGAACGCTCGAGCGGGGACCTGGTTCTGCGAAAGTACTGGAAGTGCATATTCGCCGCTCGAGCGGCGGATTGGACGCTCGAGCGGAGGCTTGTGAGTGACGCTCGAGTGGTGGTTTCCACGCTCGAGCGGGGCGACTGGTTTAAGACTCCGTGTTTTGACTTTTTCAAATCACTTTTTCACATCTCTTCTCTCTCTTACTTTTCCAAAAACTCCATTGTTGAGTCTCTCTCTCTCTAGAACCTTGCCTTCTCTCTAGGTATTGATCTAGTAGGAGTTGTTTGCTCACCTTTGGCCTTTACAAAAAAGTTGTTGATCGTCGAGGGCTATTTTTTGATCCGGGAAACTTGTGATTCGGAGCATTTTCGTTTTCATCTCCTTCTTCGTTGGGTGTCAACTCTTGAGGTAGGGATTCTTATTCACTCTTATGGTCTTTGACATAGATTTTTGGTTGTTTTGATAAAGTGTTTAAGTGGGGTGATTTTGGGACTTAGGGTTTCAAAATGTTAAAAGGAGGTTTTGTTATTTTGACTCTAAGATGTGTAATTTGGGTTTCAAAATAATAAGATTGTTGTTGGTTGTTGATATATAGACCATTGGGTCAATATTGGGAAGTGGGGTAGAAAATCCTAGTTTGTTGTATTAATTAATTGGTATAATTAATTTGGGAAAAGTGTTGTTATATGGAATTGTGTTGGAAATAATAGAATTGACTCATTATATGTTAGAATGGTAGAGTTGGATTTATGAATCGCTCACTTTGAAAACATTGATATTTTATCTGTTGGAGCTTTTATTATCTGTTTAGAAATAATTGTTTGGGCTACCGGTGGAGGGTAGTTTTGATTGTTGTAGGCAATGCATGATGATTAGGCAAACTAAAACTAATCAATTGAATATGTCATAGAATATGACGGTTGACAGAATACATTGACGTTATGTATTGATTGATTGTGTATATGAATTGTATGTATATACCTTGTATGTGTGGGAGGAGATAGGGGATGTACTCCACGGTTTAGGAGAAGATAAGGGATAGACCTCTAAACCGGTTGTTGATTGAGAGGAGATAGAGGATGGACTCCACTGATACAGCTCTTATGCTTGTCAGTTAATGTGTTGATATAGCTAATATGCTTATCTGTTGAAAAGTGGATACAGCTTGTATGCTTATCTGTCGAGATGTTGATACAACTATTATGTTTATCTATTGTAAAATGGAAAACGTTTAACATGAGTCCTTTGTCTCATATAAGTGGGTGGCGAGTTACGAGCCGTTGACGTAAATTGTGAACTTGATAAGAAATGGAAAATGAAACGAAACATGAACATAGTGGTCATGAAGTGGAAATGGGTTATAAATTGATTTATGGGAATTGAACATTTATCAATTGCTAATTTCTTAGTCATTGCTCATACAGTGTTTAGCATTTCTTTACTGGGCATTGGCTCACCCTATACGGGACATCATTTTCAGGTACAGGTAGCATGCCACCTCCAAGGACATAGCTTGGATGATGAGAATGAGAGTTGAAGACTCTTTTGTTTATTTTGTCTGTATTACATGTATATCAAGCCAAGGGCTTCTTTTGTATAGAGTTAGTACTCTTTTGTGTGTAACCAAGTGTTAACTTGGAAAGCTGTAAGCCCGTAGGGCATTTGCTTTTGTTGTTAACATGTAATACTTTTGTAAGAACTACTCTGATGAATAGAAATAGTTGATTTCTCTTGTATCAATTCATGTCTTTTGTGATGGGTTTTATGTATTATTTTGAGGACGTTACAATATTCATGATTGAACATATCTTTATAACATTGTTACTCACAGAGTACTGGGCTACAGATAGGTTAGAGAGCGTCCTCGGATGCCAACCCTACATAGTTATAGAATGAACACACACTAAGTTACACACTTGGGAATCAATGACTTAGTTCCTACTTCAACTCGGTGTGGTTCTACATTCATATCCTCATTAAAACGCCTTAAACTAGGCCTAGGAATGCTTAAGATAAAATGAGGATGCAAAGATGCACTTTAAAACACTTTCCAAATTTTTGCTGAAACAAGGGTCCCGCTCGATCGTGGCTTTCTACGCTCAAGCGGACTTGCAGGCAAAGGATCTCCGCTCGAGCGTAACTTTCCCCGCTCGAGCGGACTGTAAACTCAAGCAAAAGTACTGGATGCATGCAATTCACGCTCGATGGGCGCTCGACCTCCGCTCGAGCGTGAGACACAAGTCTTCACTCAAGCGTGCACTCCTTCACTCGAGCGGACTGTAAACATATGAAAAGTACTGGATATACGCATTTCACGCTCGAGCGTTACTTTCCCCGCTCGGCGATCTGACGAACTTCAGTGTACGCTCGGCGTGAAGTCTTGGCTTCGGCGTAGGTCCAAATGCGAATTTCCAGATTGAACCTTCAACCTCAAAATCAACTTTAAATGCATCAAATTCGATCCTTTTGGACTAATTTTCTGGAAAACACTTATAAACTCATAGTATAACATGTTTCAAAGATCAATTTGCAAAATCAAAGTCCAAATGTAGTCCAATTAAACACAAATTCAACAATAACTTCAAGAACATAATGTGTATGTAACATGCAAATGTTCTAGTGAATTCAAAGCTTCTAATACATGCTCCAAAGAGCCAATCCTTTCAAAAATATGATGAATTCATGAGCTGCAATTAGAATGTGGACATGCATGCAAGAATTTTCATGAAAACAACATCAAAACTCATGAATGTGTGCATGCATGCATGATTTAGGCTTCAATTCAACATTTTAAACCAATTCTAGACTCTAGTCTTCAATATGTCAAGAACCATGAAAGAACTAACTTAATTACAAGTTCAAGAAGACAAATTCTCTACCTTGAGTCTTCAATCTAGGGTATGGAAGCTCAATTTTACTAATTCTCTTTAAATCTACCAAGTCTCCAAGCAATTCTTTGTTGAAACCAAGTTTTTCTCCTCTCTCACTCTTTCTTTCGGTTATGGACTTCAAAGATGAGCAAATGATACACCAAAGGCTCCAAACAAGGTTTTAGATAGTGGCCCACTTTAATGGCAATTTGGTAGATAATTAAACTAATGCAATTTAGCATTATTTAAACTAATTTAATCATTCCAAATCAAATTTTAATTAAATATACCATAAAATCACGTAAATTCTAACTAGCATAAAATACCAATCAATTTCGGATTCGGTCGTTGATAAAGCCTTCAATATGCAATTTAAAACATAAAACATGAGCAGATCATTTAGCAGTCACACAGAGATAGACATGCATTTAAACTAATACACTCAATCAATCGATTAATTTGATTCAATCGGTCATTTCTCATGCTTAATCATAGATTAGCACTAATCGATGGTGAGAGTTGTCACACAAACAATGGCGATGAATAATTATAAATGGTACTATCAAAAATAATAGTGTAATCTTAATTTAGCAAAATTGATTTATTCTTGAGGGTTAATGACTAACCCACTAATCTCTCCACCATCATTTTTCTACTTTTGTGCGAGAAGAGAAGCTAAGGAGTTACACTCACCTATGAATCTCGGTAGTTGGGCGAACCCTCGATCAACGGTTTCCAACCCTTGTAACGCCTCAAAATAATACATAAAACCCATCATTCTTGACATGCAACAATATAAGAGAAATAAACATCTTTCTATTTATCAGAGTAGTTCTTACAAAAGTATTACATGTTGACAACAAAAGTAAATGCCTTATGGGCTTACAACTTTCCAAGCCAACACTTGGATACAAGAAGTGGGTGCTAACTCAAATACATATTAAGCCCTTGGTGCGAATTTACATGTAATACATCAAAAGAAAGCAAAACAACAAAAGTCGCTTGCCTCTAGCCTCCCAAGCTATGTCCTTGGAGGTGGCATACCATCGGTACCTGAAAATGATGTCCCATATAGGGTGAGCCACAACCCAGTAGAAATATACTAAACCAACTATAAACAATGACTAAAATAATAGCAGTTGATAAATGGTCAACACTTGTACATCCATTTATATCACATTACAGTTCCATGACAATCATGTCCATGTTACATTTCATTTTCCTTTACTTATCAATTCAATTCATAAATGTGGCTCAGAACCTAGCCAGATAATTCAACAGAGATTAGATCTCTTATTAACAATACTTCCAATTCAATTAGGATAACAACTCATGTTTAAACATTTCTTACTTCACATTAGATACACATAATTGTATCATTCTCAATTAAACACTTCCATACTTCATATATAATATCTGATTCGTTATATCAACATTCCAATAGATACACATATTTGCTGTATCAATGGAGTACATCCCCTATCTCTTTCCAAACAAAATCTGGTTTAGGAGTCCATCTCCTATCTTCTTCCAAACCGTGGAGTACATCCCCTATCTCCTCCCACACAATACAATGCATATAAACATTTATCATATACATGTTCAATCAATGCACAAATTCGATGCATTATTCTAATTGTCATATTCGATGACATATCCAATAGATTAGTTTTAGTTCGCCTAATCATCATGCATTGTCTACAACAATCAAGACTATCCTCCACCAATAGCCCAAAGCAGTTATTTCTAAACAAGAAATAAATGCCTAAAATGGATATAACATCAACATTTCACATAGGTGAGCGATAAATTAGTCCAACTACACCATTTAATTCCATACTTCTCCAATTTCAATATTCCCAATTCAATTTCTCATCTCTTAAAATTAATTATACAAATTAATTCATCATAATAATTAGGGCATTTTCCCATAATTCACATATCAACCCTAAGGTTCCATTTTCATTAATAACCCAACATTAATCTCATTTCTCTATGTCATACATGCATATGGGTTTATATATATTTGAAACCCCTCTTTTGAAAATTACACAAAGACCCCAAACTTTCTCAAAATTACCCAACAACCACCAACATATCAAAATGCCAAAATTTAAAGACAAAGTTCATAAGATGGAGTAGGGTATCCCTGCCTCGAAATTAGAGCTCAAATGGAAAAGAAGACCAAAATCCAACGTGCTCCAAATCGACAAACTTTCAGATTAAAACGAAGCCCAAGTCACCCTCTACCTTTTTTACAAAGGACTTAGGGTAGATTCACACTAAAGGGAGATGAAACCCTAGAGAGAAGGTTTGTAGAGAGAGAGAGAACTCATATCTATTGTTTGTGTAAAGAAGAGGGTGAAAAATGCTAAGTGTAACCCGCTGCTGCCTGCTGATATACAATAGGCTCGCTTGAGCGAAGAGTTGGTCGCTCGAATGACCAGACACAAGAAATCCTCGCTCGAGCGAATAAAGTCTAGCTCGAGCCAACAACTCGAAGCTTCAGGTCTACAACCCAGAAGCACGTTCGAGCGACAAAATGCTCGCTCGAGCCAAGAAATGCAACTCTCAGGTCCAGAACCAGACGCAGACGCATGCTCGAGCGAAGGAAACCTGGCTCGAGCCATCAAACACAAAACTCAACTCTCGCTCGAGCGAAGAAACCATGGCTCGAGCTAAGGACCAAAAGCAAAGAGCTCGCTCGAGTGACAAACTGCGAGCTCGAGCGAAGGACCAAAATTCTGGACAGCAACCATTTGCTCCCAATCACACCCAACCTGTAACAAACCTGCCCAATACATCCTATAACTCAAATATAAAGTATTGAAGGACGGAAACAAGAAATAAACAACTGCTAACATCCACGGAACCAAGTCCGGATCACTGTACAACAAGGGGTAAAATCCGGAATCGCTATAACCCTTGTAGTAGCTCCGAACAAGGCATTTTACTATAATCTCTCTTTGCCCAGCTCTTGTGTCTTTACAAGTAGGGAGAAGAAAAAACACAAAAAAACACCTTCCCTAAATCAAAGCAATTCTCAAAGCAATCTTGTTGCTTGAAAACAGTCCTTTTTCATCTTGTTTTTAGTCTCCTTCAAGCCTCTCTTTCATGGAAGGTGGTGGTGGTGGTGGTTTTGCGTATGTAAATTTACAAAACAACCATTCTTTATATAGACCTAGTCCTCCATTAACAGCCATAGAGAGGTTCTTTTCAAGTAAGAACAACCATTTCTCTCACAAACAGACTCAAAACAATGTCCACAACCAAGAATTTCGTTAAACAAGTGTGTACGGTGGTTTTTCTTCTTCTGGTGGTGCAATTGGTGGCTACTCAAGCGACTTTTTGGGGCCAAGTTTTCTGGAGAAAAGCTTTATGGATGGGCTTTTCCATGATAGTGAGACTCTTAAATGGACATATGAGATAGATCCTAATATGGGCTTGAATGAAGATGAAAAATCAACAGAGAGGAATTGTAAATGAGTGGCAAAGAGAGCAAAATGTGGCTCTTCTACAACTACTCTGATCAAAGGACAATGGACAGATGAAGAAGATAGGTGATGTAACATATAATTTTTCATTTTTACCCTTCTTTAGTCTTATACATCCCGGGTTTAAATATCATCTTCTAATAATGATATATTAATCGATATTGTCTAATATCAGCCCATATATGATAGTATTGCTTATACTAAATCCACATATGTCTACTCTTTACATGAAAGTGCAGTTGATATTGAAGATTTCTATGATTTTGTTTTTGTGAAGGAAACTGCTCAATTTAGTGACGTAGCATGGAGTGAGAAAATGGGCTCAGATAGCAGAGAATATGGTTGGCAGGGCCGGAAAATAATGTCGGGAGCGGTGGCACAATCATTTGCGCCCTGATATCAAGGTCTTTTTTCTTCACCCAAGCATTATTCCAACAACACTTACCCCGCCGATTAGGCTCTGTTTGGTTTGAGAAATGGTAGCAAAGAGGGGAAAAAAATTTTACACTTCGAATCTGAGTTACTTTCATGTTTACAAACTCTTATAGAACAAAGGTGCAAAGTGTTCAACACAGCGATTGCTACTGCTAGGAGAGGGGAGGATCGTGTGTTCGAGTCTATTGATCACTCTCTCTTCAGCTCTCCGGTGAAGATTAGTTCCAACAGCGAAGCTCTCTCTTGGATCTGTGGCAACAGTATATAGCCTATCAAGTGCACAGTTGAAAGAATTAAAGGCGCTGGTCCTGTTTTGCGTTCCATTTGGGTTCCATCTTCTTTCTATCTTCGACTGTATCAACTCTTCGTTCTATTTTCTTTCGGGGTAGGCCATTACTTTATTTTCAGATCTCTTTTATTTCATTTGGGTTTTGTGATTTGAGGGAATCGTAGAGTAGGAACTGGTCCTGTTCTGCTTAGCAATTAGTTTTGCACTCCACCTGTTTGATAATATGCCTTAGTGAAAATGTAATGGCAAAAATAGGAAATGGAGGTTGGATTCCGAAAGAGAGGTGGAGAGAAGGAGATGGAGACCAAGGTAAGGATGTTAAGTTTGGTTTATTCACCGTTTTTGTGGATAACTTACCTTCAGCTTTGGATGCCAAAACGCTATTCAAGCTTTCCTCACAGTTTGGCATTGTAAAAGATGTCTTCATTCCGTTCAAAAGAAGGATTGTGTCTAAGTCTAGATTTGGATTTGTGAGATTCAATTGCCCTGTTGCAGCAGACATGGCCTACTGGTAGAAGAAAGGGTGCTAGAAGTTAAAAAAGCTACCAAGGACAGATGCATCAGATTTGAGAAGAGCAGCAAAGAACCCCATTCGATCAGCAGACCTCTTGATCCTATCAGTTACAGGGCTCAAGTTCCATTTTTAGGCCAAAGATCATTCGTTGAAGTATTGAAAAGGGTCACACCCACTGTGGCTAGTAAATAAAGCTTGTCCATTAAAGCCAATGAAGAGGATCTTGAATGGCTCCATGGTAGTGTAATAGTCAGATTTATTTTTGAATTCTCTACTGTTAACATTGGTAATATCTTGAAGGAGAAAGGCTTGGATCATGTAATGGTCAGGAAATGGGGTGGTCGAGATCTAGTTCTTACATTTAAATCTCAAGAGGAACTGAAATCAAATCTTTGCAATATAAAAGAATGGTTTAAGGAATGGAGTCAGTTTGTAATGGAATGGAAGCCGTGATTTTTCTTGAACAAGAACGATGTGCGTGGTTGAGGTGTTATGGCATTCCTTTAAACCTCTAGAATAGAGGCACACTCAACAACATTGGAAGCATGTGGGGTATTGTCCTTAGCTTGGATGATGATTTTGTCATCCTAAGTCCTTCTCCCACACCGTAATCGAGTGGCTACATCTTGTATGGAGTTCATTAACAAAACTATATCTTTGGATTGCAAGGGTATATTACACCCCATTCTTGTGTGTGAAGATCTTTCAGAATTTAGTAGCTTCAAGGGCAATGGGTTGGAAGAGTGTAGCTCTACTAACGAAATCTGGTAGTGTTGTGGAAAGAACAAGTCCAAATGAGTGTTTTAGGGAGAAGGAGTCTGACCATGTGATGCAGGTAAACTCAGTTGTTGAGGAGTCAAAGTGGGATGAAGGGTTCATCAGAGAAGAGGAAGTATGCACCAAGGAGGTAGATCAGAGGTTAGGGTCTAATGATTGTCATTTGGGCAATGAGGTAAACACAGTTATTGAGGAGACCATATTGGAGGAGTCAGTGCACAGTCCAAATTTTATTGTTGAGCGAGTATCTACTCCTGGTTTCATTAAAAGCTTCAGTGGATCTCGCGTTGGAAGTGGTTTTGGTATCAATCTTGAAGTGGACTTGTCACAAGCGCTTAGTAAAAATCTAAATAGGAAGGGTCTTTTGAGCCTTACTCATTCAGGCTTAGTTAGGCAACCTACTTCTGTCCCAAAACTCCTGCGGAATGAGAAGAGGAAAAGAAAGAAGAAGGTTCAACTAGAGGGGTTCACCAGCTTTGCTAGACTTCATGGGCAGAAAGCTGCAGCAGTCAGCAAGTACACTTCTAAGTCTATCATCTTCAGACCAGCAGCAGCTGCGATTGCACGTTCAGATCTGTCGAAGGGTATTACTAGTCCGAACAATCTCCTCCTCAATGAAGCTAAAGCAACTATACAATTAGGTAAATCTCTTGGCATCAATTTCAATGGGGAAGAAGATGATGTGCTAAACAAGATTATTGAGGTAGAGCTAAAGGACAAAGAGAGATCCAAATAAATAGGAGGGTTTGGTCTCAAAAGGTTGAGGATGGCATCAAGTAAGCTTAGCTAGAGTTTCTCAGTGGGTATAAGCGTTGTTAGCTAGTTTTTAGGTTTTGGCTTCAAGTGTTTATGGCCTTGTGAGCTAGTGTTGGTTTCTCACCAACACCATGCTCGGTTTCTTTTCTTATCCTTTCTTCTTTCTCTTCCTTGTTGATGTTTTTCTCATATGTAATGTATGTTTTCTTCATCAATAAAGGAATTTCTTTGCTGAAAAAAAAAAAGGTCTTTTTTCTTCACCCTTTTCCTAATTTGAGGTTTTGTCAGAACCACTGAGTGTGGTTTGGTTTCAGTTAAATTTTGTTTTCCTTTTTGCAAAACTAATCATCAAACAATTGTGTTAGATTTCTCATAAAATTCTATGACAGATATCTAAGAACTGAGATTTGGTTTGGGTTTGTGTGATATTTTTCAAATAGTCAAAAGAGAAAACCCTAGGTTGCCTTATTTGGTTTAATTTCCTATTCTCAACTCTTTTTCTTTTTTTAATTATTTAATTTTATATCTTAAAAGTTAGAGATATAGGATTTAAATTGCCAAAATTTCATCAAGGTGATTTGTCGGTTCATCTCTTCATGAGTTTTCTTTTGATATTTTATATTTGGTAATTAATGAAAAGTTTCATTCAAAAAGTGGATTAGGGTTTTGTTTTACATGTCATGGGCTTGACATGCAAATCTTACGGTGAGTTTGGTCTTTGTTCACACCATCTGACATCACTTCTTCCATTGTTTTTTTAAAATTTTAATCCGCAAAAATTAGTTACATTTCTTTTTCCATCTAACTATCTAGACATGTTGGTTCATGTTTAGAATTTGATGATTATTTAAACAAAAATGCTATGAACCTTTCTTATCAACTCATAATTTATCACAAATATATATGTGGTGGAGATTAAATTGATAAAATGCAAATACATGAGTAAAATGAATTTCAACTATTAGCTTTCTTTTTTGAGTAAAATTTGAGTTCATAAGTATAAATTTATAATATTATTGTTATTTAAATATACAAAGCCACGTTATATGTTTACTTGGCAATTAATATAATTCCTCGTGAGACAAGGGCCTGGGGATTGTCTTTCATATGAGCACCTTGACATGCAAAACTTATAAGGTCAGTACAATGTCTGTTTATACCCTCTCAAATTCCTCCTTGCACCCACTCTTTCTCAATGTTCACTTTCATGTGATTTTGAAACATTTTCTCCCTCAAAGCATCAATTTTGTTATAAAAAGGTTCACATTTAATATTTAATTTAATATAATTAGGAATATCATGTACACCCGTGACACTGCAATTTTCTTCGCAAGCTTGCCTTTGAAAGAGTGGGTGGAAAATATGAATGGGGTGATGCAAATATCCTCAGTTTTTTTTTTTTTTTACAAGTCAAAATCATGATAGATTAGATAATTTTTGGTCATTTATAAGGTGCCGTTTGGTAATACTTACGTTTTCAGTTTTCTATTTATATTTACAAAAATTTTAAAAACTCAAATAAAAACTTGTTTGGTAAAATTTTTAATTTATAAATCAGTAGTCTCAGTTTATAAATTTGGCCAAAAAATGAAAACACAAAAAAGGTGTTTCCGCTTTGAGTTTTGAGTTTTTTTTTTTTTACCACCCAATACTAGCCACCACCCGCCACCATTTTCCACCACCGTCTTCCGCCACCACCCGCCACTCACCACTCACCACCACCACCACCACCACCACCCACCACCACCACCACCACCACACCACCCCACTTGCCACCACCACCTACCACCGCCACCACCACCCACCACCCACCACCACCACCACCACCCACCCCACCACCACCACCACTACCATCCACCGCCACCATCATCACCCACCTACTTGGCACCACCATTCACAACCCACCGCCACCACCACCACCACCACCCACCCACCACCACCACTACCACCACCCACTACTGTCAACCACCACCATCTACCACCATCACCGCCCATCACCACCTACCCACCACCCACCACCACACCTGCCACCACCCACCACACCACCACCACCACTCACCACCACCACCACCACCCACTGACCACCACCACCGCCACCCACCCACCACCTTTCACCACCACCACCACCCACCACCCGCCACCACCACCACCACCACCCACCACCACCATCCACCACCACGCCACCACCACCCATCACCCACCACACTGCCACCACCACCCACCACTCACCACCACCACTACCACCACCCACCATCCGCCACCGCCCTCCACCCACCCACCACCACCCACCACCCACCACCACCAGCTACCTACCACCCACCGTCATCACTTTCCACCACCGTCTTCTGTCACCACTTGCCATTTCTCACTCTTTTTTATATTTTTAAAATTTTTAAAACATTTTGTCAATTACCAAACGCGTTTGTAATTTATGTTTTTTTAAAAATAAACAAAAACCAGTTTATAAAAATTTTGTAAATATAAACTGAAAATGTAAACGTTGCCAAACACACCCTAAGCAATCATTTTCGCCCTTCTTGGTAAGTTGGAAATTTGACAACTTTGTACTACCTAAAAATTTTGGAAAAACCTTGAATACCACTTTCTTCCTTGGTCTTGAGTCTTGACCAAAAGTTTAATAACCTATCGAGTGCACTCATATCAGGGAATTCTGTTACAAGGAAGATATGGATGTGTATAATTCATTCTTCAAATAAATACTTGGAGAATTCTGTTATAAGGAAGATATGGATGTATATATTCCATTCTTCAATATTTTTGAGCTATATATATATATATATATATTTTTTTTTTAATTCTAAAAAACTAAGATAATTGAAATGTTAGCAACAGCAACACCCTCCTAGCCTTTCAAGTTTGCTCTTTGATTATTCCATCGGTTAAAGCTTATTCATTGCAACCTCTGAGTGAAATAATATGTGCTCACCAAAGCATTGTTATCTGCAACGAAAATGGAGCCTTTTAGAATAATGCAAACATGAGAGAGAGAGAGAGTGAGTGAGTGAGTTAAGTTTAACATGCTTTCACTCAGAATGTCCTAACTCAAACCTCCATAGCTTAGGTAATCTTACAGTGAAACAGACGTGTTTTGCATCAAATAAATTGGAATACAAACAGAAAACCCAAAATACAAACAATTAGAATTAGCTAGAAATGAGAGAGCTCTATAGCGTTGGCAATCCTAAAAGCTGAAACTTCAGTGTTTCGCATTGTATAACACTAGAATACAGAAACAAAACATCAGGCAAGCAAAGGCTAAAAAAAAGGCTTGTGAAAGGGAAATTTCATTAGCATAGGAAAGGTTCCCTAGAGCAATGCGAAAGAAGTTGATACCCTTGCATGAAGAAGACAAACTTGTTTTGCGAGAGCAATTTCCTGTAAACAAGTGAACAGCTGGTTAATTTGTACAGTAAAAATAATGATTTCATGGCAGTCAGCCGAATTACAAAGCATTTTCTTCAGTCATATATCAAACATAAGTTGCATCAGCATTCTTGTTGCAAATAGGTCTGAAGAATGAGAAGCTATTTTTCGTGAAGATAGAAGACACAAAAACGAACAACATAAGCGATACAAGTGAAGAGGCATTATATACTGTCAAGTTCCGCAAGTGGAATGAAGATAAACGACCAACATGAGTTTAAGGAAGTGATATCTCGAGAAACAACTAAATAAGTGATGCCTTCTAACCTTTATATTTAGAGCATCCACACAACTGAAAATGGAACGGCCACCAATACCAAGGAAAAATAAAAATCACAAGGCCATATCCTACTGACAAGCATTAAGGCAATTTCGAAAGGCACGAATTCCCTGCCAAACAGATTATATAAAAATTAGCAAAAACAAAATAGTTCATTGTAAATAAGCAGATTGAAGCTATGCCAGAGTAACGTTCAAAAGATATTGACGAGCAGGACACACAATAAGCTTAAATTTATTTTCTAATACCTGCAATGCAAATGCAACATCTGCTTCATCGACTTTTAGTGTTACTCTTCTTAATTTATCTTCTCGAGATTGACCAAGTTTGAGAAGACCCTGCACTTTGAATCATGCATCTTAGCTTGCCATTTCACGGGGATCGTATCGTATTGCGAAATAAGCTTCATGTGTTCAATCTAAATCTTGTATAGAGAATTATATCCAAAGAAATAAATTCAATCAGAACACGCAGCATATTAAGCTCACCTGGTCACCTAGAAGTTAGAACTCTACACATGCTTGAAAGTTCCATGATTCCGACTGGTGGGATTAATGTTAATTTGCAGATGTCTAAGTATGATTTACTGAGCTGCATTCATATAGAAAACTTACAAATCTCAATTAACTGTTGTACAATGTACTCTTCTGAAGTCTTATTGAACACTTTGTCAGATAATATACCTCGCCTATAGTTGTATCCTTCTTTCCCCCACGGAAAAGCTTCACAGCAGAACAAAGTATAATCTGAAGCCAAGGAAAAAACTGTAAAAAACAGAATAATGTTCCTAGAGATAGATAAGCAAGAGCAAGAAGGAAAACAGCATAAAAGCTAACAGGCTACAATTTATCGAAACTGGTTTGGACTTTTGGACAGTGGACCCCAATTCTAAGAGCTGAACAGTTGGCTGCAATAGTATTATGCAAGTTTCCACAACAATACTTATAACGCTTTTTATGATGCCATCAATTAAACACATCACAAGGCATGCCAAGATCAAAGACAACTTTCAGGAAGTTGAGTTGCCTAAACATAAACATCATTTGATTGATATATATAAAGTGAGGAACATTTGAAATAAGTACATACCTCCCATATTATCATCACTTTTAAAATTCACCAGATCTCAGTTTTGGATGAATTTTCGTGATGTTACAATCATAGGGCACACATGCTAGTTTAGTAACTGAATTCAGTTGACACTAGATTTTCAATTACATCCTATCTAGATTATCTTATTAGATCAAAGCATAAATAAAGTCCTTCGAGTCATGAATAAACTCCTTTAAACAGACCCGTCAATATAAAATGCACATATTTTGAGTCATAATAGTCAACTAATTAATCATGTTAGCAGAACAAACTTACCTGTTGATGTTGTGGAAGAGATTGTATGGTGTCCATTATTGGTGATCTATAGGTCTTTGACAAAGCAATGGCCATATGGTCAACCCTCACCCGTGACAAGCAGCAAAACTTGTAAGAAATATGAAATTCTTAAAAAGGGATATCTGAATCTGATTGCTTTTAGCTGGGCTAACTAAAAGTTTAAAAACTTTATATAGTGAGCCAAACAGTTACTGACAAAACATGTTTTTATATCATTAATTTAACTTATTTATGCTTGGAATGGATGAAGTTGATATATATGGCAAGTGCCTACAATATCAATTCCTTGCTTTATTAAATCACAAGCTGGAGTTGTCTGTTGATTTAAGTACCCATTGTCTGCTAATGAGAAATCCAAATTGCATGCAGATTCCC
This sequence comes from Camellia lanceoleosa, assembly GCA_025200525.1. Taxonomy (NCBI): domain Eukaryota; kingdom Viridiplantae; phylum Streptophyta; class Magnoliopsida; order Ericales; family Theaceae; genus Camellia; species Camellia lanceoleosa. The sequence goes on along the minus strand of JANUSC010000339.1, from coordinate 25,529 downwards.
TCAGCTCTGCTTGTAGCATCTCAATTGCACTTCTGAAACAGAAAAAAAAAAAAAAAAAAAAAGTCGAAGTAATTACACTGCAGTTTATACCCTGGTCAAAACAAAAGCATCATTTTCATCACAGATATGCCATCTACATCATTGGTTGTAGATATTGCTGATACTACATTTACAATTTAAAGCCTATCACAGGGCCGAGTGACTACCTTGCAGTTTATAAGATTTAGCAATAGTAATACATGCAAGAAAGACAGCAAATTCCTACATTTCTCATGGAATCAAATTTCTCAGTCATTAGTGCTGCTTAAAATGAGATCCAGGGAGAGCATCATGGATGCACACTTGAATGAAGCCAAGCCCCATAAAGAAGAGAGAGAAGGGGCAGAGTAGATTGTTATCGGTGTAATTAATTGCACAGGCATATATAAATTAGCATCAAATTAAATATCAGCGATATACTTGTAGATGTCTGTATTTTCAAAACTTAGATATGTCTGTTACATTAAACCTTTCAAAATGTTCTTATAATCTTTTAAATTAAAATTTGCACTTTTCAAAAGTACAATTGATTTCTGCAGATAATATCCATTGATACATCAACATTGCCGGATTGTAATATATCCATATCATCTTATTGATATAGCGTTCCTTGTAAGTAAAAATGGCTAATGTTGGTCATTGACATCTAAAAAATTCCCATACTATGCCCCCAAGTTTACTCTCTTGTATGCATGAACATGATAATTGTTTAGCTGCACATAAGTATGGAAGACATCCTTATTTACATATTCCGAAAGAGTGTTAAGCTTATTACACCCATTGCTCACACACAGATGGTGTACATGTATAGTAATCATTAAGTGCAAAAATTCTATAGAAGTCAACTTTTTTTTAACATTATTTCAATGACACTGTCATCTTCTTGATGATTACTTCTAAGCACATTTTCTACCAATCTATTTTCAATCATCTTGAATATTTTTATTACACATTTTCCATAAAAATCAAAAATTAATCCAAACATCCATATTTTTTTCTTAATTTTTAGTCCAAAAGACAAAAAATACACTTATTTAGACATTCATAACCCTTAAACTCCACATTTTAAATTTCGTGCCAATGTGATTCATCTATCAATTGCCCTTAATAAAAGCACAACCTATAAAATTGTTTAATTGCTCAAACTTGCCTCTTGGATTCCACTTTGGTTTGTCAATAAAATCATCAGACAATTTTTTCACCAGCAATTCGCGAGATTTGACAACCTTATTATCACCAGATTCTTTTTCAATAATTCCCTGGAGAAAAAAAAAAAAACATAAAAATGTAAGAAGCTCCAACACTATCACCATCAATGGCAGAATATCAACAGATGCAAATCGAAGTACTTTCAGACTCACATTTTCAGTGCAGTTGAGGCCGCCATTGATGCATCGACGAGGAGATTTAGACTTTGTTCCGTCTTCTGCAGCCGAATCGGATCTCAATCTTCGCTTCCGAAGAGTGGAGTCGCCATTGGATCTGATGTCGCTGATCTTGATGGATTTGGTATCGTTAAGTTCATTGCTGATGATGCTCGGCATGATTGAGAGATCGAAGAGGTCAAACTCTTACCAAAAACAAAAGAAAAAGGGGGCAAATGTCGAGAGAGAGAGAGAGAGTTGTTTTTTTAGCGGGAAAAACGTAACCTTATCAAGTGTGCTTAGGGTGCAATGCGGACGGGTTCGGACGGGTTCGGTCGGGTTGGAGGTTTGTTCAAATTTAGTCCGAATTATATTTGGTAGTGTCCAAGCCCATCCAAGTCCGACCATGAATCCGAGCATTGCTGTCCAAGCCCAGACCAAGTTTTGTATTTTGAACTCGGGTTAGTCCGAATTGCCTGAAACTCACAAGTCCAGAAACCTGTAAGTAGACCAATTATCAACACATTTTTATCACTTCTTGCTTAAGAATCTAGTATACGGTACTTCTAGTTTTCTTTTTTCTGTTATTTTTTACTATTTAATAACCTCACTTAAAATAATTTCCATTTGAAAGGGACCCAAGAATTGAAAAAATCATAACTGGCTGCTAGTTTAAATAGTCAAGCAAGATGCTAATCCAACGGTGAAAGACTAACCAAAAAATAAAAAATAAAAATTAAGAATAACTCTTTTATTTAATTTATATATATTATATAATTTATATAATATATTAAATTCAATTCGGGTTCGGGTTGCTCGTGTTGGCCATTGATTCTATCCAAGCTCGATCCAAATTACAATTCAGGCATAAAAAATCTGCCCAGGTCCGTTCAGATTACAAGATATAGATTCTCAAGTCCTAAAAACTCAAATTTGGGCTCGGTTGAGCCTGCCCGAGTTGCACCCCTAATTATGCTTCGCCAATGTGTAGTGTAAATAGATTTGAACTCGTTTAGGTCTGTTTGTTTTCAGAGATAGCATGGAGGTGATTCATAATGAGGGAATTAGTAGTGATGGCATTAATAGTGAGGGGATTAAGTAAAATTGTATTTGTTTTGATGATAATTGTTAGTGTAGGAATTATTAAATTATTTTTATATAAAATAATAAAACAAATAAAAAAATATAAAAAATTAAACATTAATGTTTAAAAAAAAATTTCAATATGTAAAAAATAAAAAAATAAAATTTAATCTCCTCACTATTTTTGTAATACTACCTCCATCTCCCCCATCTCAATCCCCCTTCCAACCTCCATCTTAATTCCTTCCTACATCCTAATCCATTCCCTAACTACAAACAAACACAATACTAAGTAACCCCACATCCATCGTAATGTCCTCTCATCCATTACACCCCAAAACAAACAGGGCCTTAGGGTTCAATTGGGACGTTGATTGATTTTTTGACTTTTTAATTTTTTTTTTTGTGACTATTTTAGTTTAGGTTAAAAGGTTTCGTTTGTGATAGATTTTTTCATTTTTTTGATTTTTGTGAAAAAAAAATGAAATAATTATGATTTAGATATGACATTTTATCTTATTGACTTTTTAACTTATTTTGTCTTTTGTGATTAAAATAGCCTTTTACCCCCAAAATTTTGTATGCCAAACGAGTGCTTAGTCAACTTCGGTTAGAGCTTCTACGCTTAAATTTTTCTTTCATCAAATTTAAATTTGTTGATGGAAAAATAAAAAAATTTTGGTGCTCCAATCATAATGTCAAACCAATATCAAACCAATATCAAATTAATGATGTCTTAAAATTTTTATCAAATTAAGGATGCTTGGAGTGTTCCATCAAATTTGTAAGTGATTGTTGGGTCGAATGTCCTCCTGGACATAACCTCTTCCTTGCAAAATTATTCTGTAGGTTGTGGTCAATTTACACCAAACCAGTCGACCAGCTAGACATGCTTTGGGTCGACTAGTGTTTTGATAAAAATTCAAAATTTTTTGTTAAAATGAGTGATATTAGATGAAGTTTTTATTTAAATTTTTATTGAAATTTGACGAAAAAAAAAATTTAAACGCCGGAGATGCTCTTACGGCGTTTAGTCAAAATAAAAAAATAAAAAAAAATTCACTATAAAAATTAACTCTATACATGTATTTTGTAAAAGATGAAAATTTATTCGAAAAAAAAAAAATCAATTTCCAAACAAACCTAGATCTTTAATGAGTTTATTGAATTATTTAGGGTTGATTACGCTTTCTACTTCAAGTATTGTCAAATTATCTAATTAAGGCTCGATTGGAAATTAATTTTTTAGTTATTTTTAACTTTTAATGGAATAATGTGCACGAAAAAAAAAAAGAATAGAAATAATGATTTGATAATTTGTAGTATTTTTTTGACTTTTTGACTAAAAATCCTTATTCCCAAACAAAGGCCATAATTCATTAACCATTCATTGAATGTACTAAATTCTTATAATATATTAATCAAAATTAATTTAGTTTTTGAATTATTGATTAAATCTATTAAATTTAGGAAGTATTTAATTTCAATCAAGTTAGTCTTGAAAGAATTAACAAAATATAATATAAGCTCATTATAAATTAATAAAAGATAGCTAAAAAAAACTATTTCAAAAAAAAATCTTAAATTTCTATTGTGTTTTTAAAAAAAAAAAATAGGTGGTACTTCTTCCGGTGAAGTTCTTTTATAAGAGTGTAGAATGTTTTTACTTATATTATGTAATAGCTACTTGCTTGTATTTATCTCTTGTTATATGCCAATTTAGTTTATATACTAATTTTCAATTAACTGTATTTATGTTTTTCATTAAGTTTTTAAAATAATCTAATTAATGTATTTTTTGTTTTATTACTATTTGTAGCAAATGCTATTATTTAAATTATTTGATTATATTTGTTTAGTATATTTAATACTCATAATTTTATTACTAGACTAGGAAATTCGATTTTAATACTAATTTAAAAACACAACAAAATAAGACAATAGAAAGTTATTGTGAAAAAAAATAAATATATCACAATTCAGTTTGGAGCCACAACCAAAGCTTTCGAATCGAGAATCAGATTGATTTGAATAATTCCATCATTTTCAAAACTAAAACTAGAATCAAAATCAATAAAAACTATACTAAATCGATAGTTTGGACTAGATTGGATCAGTTTACCTGTTTCACCAATTTTTTTAACACCCCTATTAGTACTAATATAAGAATTATTTTGAGGTGGACATTAGAATTCAAATTGAGGGAGTGTTTGGGAAACAAGTTTTTGGCTGAAATAGTCAATAAAGACAAAAAAAGTTAAAATAACTAATAAAATAAAATGTTATATTCACACCATGATTATTTCATTTTTTTTTCTTACAATCATCAAATAAATTACCAAAAAAAAAACTAAAAAACTAAAAATTATCTCAAACTCAAATTTTTTTAAATAGGTTAAAATAGTCAAAAATATCAAATAAAGTAGTCAAATTTTCAAACAAATCCTAAGTCAACAATGAAAGAGAGTGTTACCTCCACAAGTAAAGCATTAAGCAGTCATCCAAGCAATTAATTGCATGACCATAATAAGTTCTCTCCTATTCCGTCCCTCTCAGTAGTTATAATTTTATGAGAGAATTTTAGATTAAGATAAAACTTGAAAAATAATTATAAATTAGTGATAAATTTTATCAATATTAATAATTAGGGCAAATTACATTGGTTGTTTAGACATTTTGCTCTTTATGTCATTTTGGTCTCTCCACTTTCAATTGACTTAATTTTGACTATTAATTTTAAATTTTGTATTAATTTGGTCCAATTGATAATGCCAGTTAATGTTTTTGATAGAAAACAATTCTTGGATTAGTTGAGGTTAACTCATGAATTTAGTAAATTTATAGTTTTTGTAAAAACTATAACACATGCTATTTATATACATATTTTTCATAAAAAATATTAAGAATTGTAATTAATTAGACCAAATTAAAATAAAATTATAAATTTAAGGTCAAAAAGTTAATTGAAATTACAGAGATTAATTAGGCTTATTCCCCAGGGAAGTGGAATAGAAAAAAGGGCCACTCAAGTATAACCTTGTCCTTCAGCTAGCTCTAAAAAGATGCTACCCAATCATGGATCGGGTCAAAGAGCTGGATAAGGATATTCAATCGGTGGAGACTAAGAAAGGGTTCTAAAATGAAATAAAAATGGAAGTTCGGATCATTGCTACATTTAATGGAGATTGTAGGGGTAGGTTGAAAACCAAAGAATTTTTTAAGACAAAGTCTGTAAATGAAGGTGTTCACTGAAGCAAGAATCTGGGCAGAAATCTAGCTTGTTACAAAGCGTAATTAACTCTACCACTGTCAAATTACTAGTAAGGGGTAATTTCTCCTAATTTTGTCACCAAATTGACTTGGGCAGCCATCATTTCTAATCAATAGTACCTCCCTTCAAGTTGAACGGCATTTAGTGCCCTAAAGCACCCTTTCTTTGATGCACAATAGTTTGTTAATACAACGGTCATTACAAAAAATTAAGGTTTTGGGGATTAAAATTTAAGGATAAAATTATTTTTTAAGAATTAAATATTTTTATTGTGAAAAATATCGTCATTATATTTTTAATAACGAAAATTGGACATTAGTGATAAATTATTATCTATTTGAGACCAAATTTTTTGTTTCAAAAAATAAAGCATTTTGAGACCAAATTATTTTGTCCCAAAAAATCTATTTATTAATGACATTTTCAAAATTTTGTCGCTAAAAGCCTTATTTTTGACTTTTCAAGACGACCTTTTAGCGACTATCTTCATGATAATAGAAATTAGTTCCTAAATGTCTTTTGTAACAAAATTTTTACTTTTAGAAACCAAAACATTTGATCTCCAAAACTCTTATATGTCATAGTGGGTAAAAAAGTAATTTCCTTGAGGGGTGGCCAAACAATGGCAGTGAATAATTATAAATGGTCCTATTAAAAAATTATTACAGAATCATGAAAAAAATTATAATTATAATTATTAATATATATAAAATTTACCAATTATTTGTAAATTTTTTTTTAATAAAAATTTACATTGGATTCAAATTTTCCCTAATTGTAACAAGACACAAACTTTCCATATATTCAAAAATAATAGTGTAATCTTAATTTAGCAAAAATGATTTATTACTGAGGGTTAATGACTAACCCACTAATCTCTCCACCACTATTTTTCTACTTTTGTTTGAGAAGAGAAGCTGAGGAGTTACAATCACCTCTGAATCTTAGCCGTTGGATGAACCCACAGATCAACGGTTTCCAACCCTTGTAGTAGCTCCAAACAAGGCTTTTTACTATAATCTCTCTTTGCCCAACTCTTGTGTCTTTACAAGTAGAGAGAAGAAAAAACACAAAAAAACACCTTTCCTAAATCAAAGCAATTCTAGAAGCAATCTTGTTGCTTGAAAACAGTTCTTTCTTTTCTTGTTTTTAGTCTCCTTCAAGCCTCTCTTTCATGGAAGGTGGTGGTGGTGGTGGTGGTTTTGGGTATGTGAATTTACAAAACAACCCTTCTTTATATAGACCTAGTCCTCCATTAATACCATGAGAGATGTTCTTGTCAAGCAAGAACAACCATTTCTCTCACCAATGAGACTCAAAACAATGTGCACAACCAAGGACTGCTCGTTCCGGCCACCGTGTACGGTGGTTTTTCTTCTTCTGGTGGTGCAATTGGTGGCTACTCAAGCAACTTTTGGGGCCAAGTTTTCGGAGAAGAGCTTCATAGATGGGCTTTTCCATGATAGTGAGACTCTTAAATGGACATATAAGATAGATCCTAATATGGATTTGAGTGAAGATGCCAAATCAAAAGAAAGGAATTGTAAAGGAGTGGCAAAGAGAGCAAAGGTGGCTCTTCTACAACTACTTTGATCAAAGGGCAACGGACAGATGAAGAAGATAGGTGATATAACACATAATTTTAATTTTTACCCTTCTTTAAGTCTTATACATCCTAGGGTTTTAAATATCTATGTTCGATAATGATATATCAATCAATATTGTCCAATATCAGCATATATATGTGTATTGCTTATACTAAACCCACATATGTCTACTCTTTACATGAAAGTGCGATTGATATTGAAGATTTCTATGATTTCGTTTTTGTGAAGGAAACTTGCTCAATTTAGTGACGCAAAGATGGAGTGAGAAAATGGGCTCGATAGCAAAGAATATGGTTGGCGGTAGGAAAACAATCTTAGGGAGCGGTGGAACAATCATTTATACGATATCAAGGTCTTTTTCCTCACCCTTTTCCTAATTTGAGGTTTTGTCGAACCATCGAGTGTGGTTTGGTTTTTGTTAAAATTTGCTTTACTTTTCGCAAAAACTAATCATCAAACAATTTTGTTAGATTTCTCATAAAAATCTATGACAGATATCTAAGAACTGAGATTTGGTTTGGGTTTGTGTGATATTTTTCAAATAGTCAAAAGAGAAAACCCTAGGATGCCTTATCTGGTTTAATTTCCTATTCTCAACTCTTTTTCTTTTTTTAATTATTTAATTTAATATCTTAAAAGTTAGAGATATAGGATTTAGATTGCCAAAATTTCATCAAGGTGATTTGTCCATTCATCTCTTCATGAGTTTTCTTTTGATATTTTATATTTGGTAATTAGTGAAAAGTTTCATTCAAAAAGTGGATTAGAGTTTTGTTTTACAAGTCATGGGCTTGACATGTAGATCTTATGGTGAGTTTGGTGCTGTTCACACCATCTGACATCTCTCCTTCCATTTTTATTTTTATTTTTAATTTTAATCTGCAAAAGTTAGTGACATTTCTTCTTCCATCTAATCGTCTAGACATGTTGGTTCATGTTTAGAATTTTATGCTTATTTAAATAAAAATGCTATGAACCCATCCTTGTCAAATCATAATTTATTACAAATGTATATATGTGGTGGAGATTAAATTGATGAAATGTGAATACATGAGTAAAATAAATTTCAACCATTAACTTTTTTTTTTTGAGTTCGTAATATTGTTGTTATTTAAATATACAAAGCCACGTTATATGTTTACTTGGCTATTAATATAATTCCTCGTGAGACAAGGGCCTGGGGATTGTCTTTCATATGAGCACTTTGACATGCAAAACTTATAGGGTCAGTCCATTGTCAGTTTATACCCTCTCAAATTCCTCCTTGCACCCACTCTTTCTTAGTGTTCACTTTCATGTGATTTTGGAACCTTTTCTCCCTTAAAGCATCGATTTTGTTATAAAAAGGTTCACATTTAATGTTTTCATAGATAAGTTCTTATAGTGCTACACAACAAAATAAATAAATATAAAATGATGTGATAAATTTTAATTTTATCATTTTAAAACATAAAATTCATCAACTTGACTTATACTTTTAAAAATGCCACTACCACATTATTCTAATCAAGAATTTTTTACTAAAATTTTATAAAAATATCACTTTTCTTTACAGCAAAGTGTAATATTGATTTTTCTATATACGTTTCTATGAATTTTTGTCTACAGTGCACATGGCATTATTGAAATTCTTATTAGAGTTTGGTACCTTTTTTTGTTATTTTATTTTATTTTTAATTTTCCCCTATGTATATTGCATTGTTTATAATACACAATGTGGCGCCCTTGTTTTTATTTTTTATTTTTATCAGAAAGATACTTGGATTGAAGAAGAAGAGAGCATATTGGTTGAAGCTCATAAGAAAGTTGGCAACAGATGGGCAGAAATTGCCAAGAGAATATCGGGAAGGACCGAAAATTCAATAAAGAATCATTGGAACGCCACCAAAAGAAAGCAAAATTCAAAAAGGAATAACATCAAGAAACCACAAGGCAGCCAGAATGGGAAGTCTCAATCTCAACCCTCCATACTCCAAGACTACATCAAAAACATGAATCCATCTAAGAGGGTCATTTGTAGACGCCCCAACGCCCGGAGGGCTAAGTCCTGCCTAAAGTTCATATTGGGGTCACTACTGATTCGGACTCGATTTGTGTCGGTTCTATCTGAACCAAATAGTCCAACTCGCAAATCGCTTTTGAAGAAAACAGATTTTTGAAAAGAAGTGCCAAACATGGATCGCTTTGCGGATTCTGAGTCGCCACCTAAATATTTTAAAATGGAAATTTAGGAAACCACGACTCGGTGCCAAAGGCCACGTGTCCGTCATTACCAAAGTGTCTTGGCTCGAGCTTGGGTACGATCAGGAAGGTCACTATGAGCACCCCTTTCGCGGTCCAAGACCGCCTCTTACTAACCGTGATATCCGCTTTTGAAAACATTACATGCTCTTATTCCAATTATTAGCCTAGAATTACTATGTTATGACAATGAACAAGTATAGACTAGATTGCCTAATTTGGAAATAAACATTGCATATCCGCTCGCTTTTGAAAGCAGCTTTGAAATTGCTACTCAAGTAGGCTAAAAATACGGATTTCAACGAGTTATTCCAATTCAAGCAATCCAACCTCCACCCAGGCATTCAAGCAGCTTTATCACATAAGCACTTAGCGCATGGCAGTATACCGTCATGTTAACATTCACACGCATGCGACATGCTAAAGCATAAAACTTACATCGTGACTGTGCCAAAAACAAGAAACCGTTAGCAAAACATGCATGACCTAGTTTATGTTAAGTGACTAATGCATCGTGATACGGAATGTAATCTAGACAGGGCTCGGCTATCCTAAGCATGGCACATGAAATGCAACAACTATCACGATTCAATTTGGAATTGAAAGTACGATGTAGTTTGTATGATGTACCGAGCCGATGTATGTAAACAAATGCATGAATGCACGCATGCATTGCATAAGGTATGCTAATTTAGATGTGCCCTAATCTACCATCATAAGGTGTAAATAAAAGGGTAGAAAGAAATGGGGTTGGAAGACATGCACCCACTCACACACACACTTATTACAATTGCCTCACTGGAGGACCAAAATAATAATATAGCCAAAATAAATGAATAAATATTACAAATTCTAATTATGAATAAATAAATGTGAATAACAAGGGGGCCTTGGGATGCGCGAATGATGCATGCTCGATGTCCGCCTTGCCCGAACCCGCACCATGCCTCTGTTTGTCCTTTGCCGCCTCTGGAAAATTGCCAGAGTCTTGGGACACCTTCCTCATACCCTGAATATTACCATCGGCTGAAGGGTTGGACCATCGGCTGCAGGGTTTGGCCACCGGCTGCAATTGAGATTATTGGCACAAAAAGTGTGCCGGTCGGCACTAAATTCCTGCAGGAGACATGGACAAAGAAGCAGACAAAGAGAGCATGGTATGGAATTTTTGGGACAAATGTATGCACGACACACTTTCCCTATCATGCAATGGACTCAAGGAGCATGGCTCGACCCCGGGCCACCAATCACGATTTCAATGCATGATGGCCCAAGCCAAAGTGTGCAACTTCAATGTGGAATGAAATGCACATAAACAAACAAAGAGCTCAACCTCTATCATACTCAATTCAAGAGGTAAAGCATGCATGTCAAATGCAACCTAAGCATGCAATCTAACATGCAATATGAACATGCAAGTATATAAACATGCTAGGCATACAACCTAAGCAACACATACAAAGTAAGCATGCTACAACACATGAGGGAATGGACTTAAATTAGATTAGGCAGCCTCAAACAAGCCTAAAACAGTGGCCATAAGATGAAAATGAGGCGCCTCGAAATGCGTGCACACTTGCACGCAAACCGAGGTAATGGCATAAAGGCATGAAATGGCATGGCAAACGATATGCAAACATGCTAATGGAATTTCAGCACTGAAGTGTGGGGGAAATCAGTCCCGAATCATGGCCAAAGTACACCCGATGCACGGAATAGTCCCGAAACATGAATTTTAGCACCCGAAATGGCCTATAGCTATGCCAAATATGCAAGATATGAACATGAAGTATGAAGACAGAAACTAGACAGTCCCAAAACAAGCATGTGCGTAGTACAAAGCATGGCAAGACAGCAAGCACAAGTGGGACTAACATGGCATGCAAAAAAATGGCTCCTCAAGGGAGGCAATGAGGCAAGTGATAGATACAATGCTCAAACATAAAAATGTCCTTCTACAACATTGAATAGGGACCAAAAATATGAACATTTACAGTAGATAACAAGTCCCAAAACAGTATGCACACATACTCAAAATGCAATGCAAGATTAAGGCCCACAAAGGGGTATAACATGAAGTACCAAAAGGATGCACCAAACAGCCAAACACCCTTCATGAGACATGTAGAGGGGGTCAAACTAAGACCCTTTTCAGGCCTGTCGAAGACCCAAAAATAGAAGCATGGTAGGCTAACAAAGCATGCAAAAATGGGGGCCAAAGAGGGGGTATAATGGTAAGTACTACATGGAGACCCCCAACAGTGTTGAGCCCTTCTTCAATGTTGAAGAAGGGCTCAAAAAAAGCAACTTTGTAGTTTACATCGAAGCTCAAAAATACATGCAACTATGGCTTAGATATGAACCAAGAAAATGCTAGTTTGAGGGAAATAGACACTTACCCTTGAAGACCAGTGAACCAGCAGGTTTTGATCCAAGAAAATGAACTCCTAGCCTCTGCAAATGACCTCCAATGCGCTGGAAATGGAGTGTTGGTGGTGGTGCTAGGTGGTGGTGAAGAAATAGCCCAAGATCAAGGGTGTTTGGAGGTGGAATGAGAGAGATATATTGAGAGATGGAGGGATGTATATGTATATATCAGATATACATATATTTATCTAGTTTTTTGTTCCAAAGTCTCCAACCTTAATCAAAGGAGGAGAGGGCCTCCTTATATAAGCAAAGTCAAGCCAAGACTTAGTGGCTAAGTCATTCAAAAAGGGTCAAAGGGGGGCCAAGGCTTACTCTAGAAGTTTGGACCATTTGGTAAGGCTTCTTGAGGAAGCCAAGACAGGGGTCAAGGCTTCCCAAGAAGCCTTGAGCAAAGGGTGCAAAGAAGGAGGCCAAAGGTGGTTAAAGGGTGCAAAATGGGCACATGTATGCACGTGGGTCGAAGTTCTGTGCATCCCAGGCACAGGTGGCATGCACCAAGCTTGGGGGTGCAAAGGGTTCAAACCGCCAAGATTCGATCATTGTCCAAAATAAAGTGCCGGTCGGCACTATTTTCGCCGGGTCGGCTAAATAGAGTGCCGATGGATGATTCCTTGGTCAAAACATGGCCGGTGGGTATGCAAATCGAAGCCCCGGAAGTTATCTTTCCAATAGCGCAAACCTTGCATCAAAATTCCTCCTATGCAAAAAGTTATGCCTTTTTCTGTGAAGTCGCACAGACTCGATCCAACCGGGATGATCCCCTGCTTTAACCCAACATATCTCCTCCACCCGGACTTGGCTTTGGGAGATTCTTGAGTACAAAGTGAAGCCCCGGAAGTCTTCTTTCCAACGATGGTGGCCTCATAACTTAACTCCAAGTATGCAATTGAATAAGCCCGATTCAGCGAGGGTCGCTCGACTTTCTTCTACCCGGATTCATGGCAAACTTCTTCTCCAACCTATTTTCTCCCCTCCTCTCCTCTTTTCTTCAACTCCAAACCCCTAAACAAAGTGTTTTGAAGGGTTTGCCTCTCTCCTTGCCGAAGGAATTGAATCTTTGGTCTGCACATCTCTCAACACCGAGCAAACCATCAGTAATGCCCAAGTCTTGAGGGCGGTCAAAAATGGGGTGTCTACAGTTGCCCCTCTTTGACAGAACTCGAAAGTCATAACAATGACGGGAGTGAATGTCAAAGCCCAGAGACGACCCATTTTTGACAAGGCCGAAGACTTGGACAAACAAACAAAATATAAATAGATAAATGGTTGTGCCCGCAGGCTGCCTACGTATCCCTTTGCAAGGAATCAAACCAGCGTAGTTCAGGGGCAAGATGCAAAATGATGCATAATGCAAGTGCAGAACTTATGATCATGCAAAGGATCTTTGGATGGCAATTATGCAAAATAAATGCAACATTTTAAGCTTAATGCTATGCAAGCAAGTAAACGTGGAACCAACCTACATCTCATGCGTAAAGGATGTAAGAAAATTATGCAATTCTCACGGCGTCTGCGGAGAAGGCTAAAAGTGACTACCGAGAGTACGAGTCTAACACATAACATCTCCGCCAGATCACACACAGAGGGGAAGAAGGTAAACCTTTCAACAGATCACACGCAAGAGAGGAAAAGGTAACTTTCTCAGCGTATCACACGCAAGAGAAGAAAGTAAACCTCTCAGCATATCATATGCAAGAGAGGAAAAGATCATCTCTCAGCGCATCACACGCAAGAGAGGAAAGGTAGATTTCTCAGCGTATCACACGCAAGAGAAGAAAGTAAGACCTCTTAGCATATCACATGCAAGAGAGAAAGATCATCTCTCAAAGATATCACACGAAGAGAGAAAAGGTAGATTTCAACAGATCACACGCAAGAGAAGAAAGTAAGACCTCTTAGCATATCACATGCAAGAGAAAAAGATCATCTCGTATCACACAAGAGAGGAAAGGTAATTTCTCAAATAAGATCACACCAAGAGAAGAAAAGTAAGACCTCTTAGCATATCACATGCAAGAGAGGAAAGATCATCTCAAAGATATCACACGCAAGAGAGGAAAAGGTAGATTTCAACAGATCACACGCAAGAGAAGAAAGTAAGACCTCTTAGCATATCACATGCAAGAGAGGAAAGATCATCTCACAATGATCACACGCAAGAGAGAAAAGGTAGATTTCTCGCAGATCACACGAAGAGAGGAAAGATCATCTCTCGGTATCACACGCAAGAGAGGAAAATGTAGATTTCAACAGATCACACGCAAGAGAAGAAGGTAGACCTCTCAAAGATATCACATGCAAGAGAGGAAAAGATAGATTTCTCAACAGATCACACGCAAGAGAGAAGGTAGACCTCTCAAAGATATCACATGCAAGAGAGGAAAATCAACAATGTAAGTAAAAAGGTGCATAACCATGCGTAGATGTGTAACAATGCAAGTGAAAAAAGGTGCATGTCAATGCAATCGAATGAGCATAGCAATGCTAGATAGATGTGCATAACAATGCAACGAGGAGCATAACAATGCTGCTGGATGTGCATGACAATGCAAGTGAATAACAATTGGTAGAGTGTGCATAACAATGCGGTGAAAAAGGTTGCATAACAATGCGAGATAGATGTGCATATCAATGCAACAAATGAGCATAACAATGCTAGATAGATGTGCATAACAATGCAAGTGAAAAAGGTGCATAACAATGCAGTTGAACGCAGCATCACAATGCATATTTGAAACAAAAATGCCGAATAAGGGATTGCAAGCCTTAAGGAGACCAAACTCAAACGCAACCTCCGATGCACCTCTTGGAGGGTCACGATTCATCTCAAGAATGGGCACACCTATTTCATATTAGAGAGAGATAATATCTGTTGCTTTAATTGCCATTCGACTTGAAGCAGTTTACACTTGGAATAGAGGCACGCTCATTCTTCGGAATACTGACAAGGTTTGAAGAGGTACATCCGGAATACAATCTCAGAATCCACTGAAGGTGAAACACTCTCAGATGCTTTGATTTTCCCTCTTTTCTTTTGCTTTGCAGTCTGGAACCCACATGGCTTCAGATAGGTCCCCGTTTTACTGTTCACACTTGTCGGGGGTGAACCCTACAGCTTTCGAAAGAACAAATCTGTTTTACACAAATGTGGAGAATGGCACTAAGACTCGAGCACATGATGATTTGATTTCTTTTTTTTTTGACATTAAGAAATGAGTTCTTAGCCTATTGAGCCTACGATCGAACACAATGAAAAAGACTCAACAAACAAAAACAAAGGTAAACAACCTAAACACATCTATTGACACTCGAAACGACTCAAAACAAGAATCGAAACAGACAAAACAAAACACAAGACTCAAATGCGCACAGGGAGCCTGTTTCACCGGGTATTATTCCCACCCTTTCTTATTTGTGATTCTCACATCACTTGGCACTCAATTTCTAGTTTTCTGAAAAAGCCCTTTCTCACTTTTTCTCTCAACGCACATCTCTATTCTTCAATCTCATTTTTTATCCCTCCCCGGTGGTTGATGGGTAGACAAGAAGTCATGGGCTTTTGTCCCTAGCATTCTCGCTTAGATTCTTTTTCTTTCACAAAATGCTGAACTTTCCACGAGGGGTTGTGCCACAACCGGTGGTAGCAAATCCATGACTAACATTGGTTGATGATGCCCCGTCAGAGCTTTGGACGTGGGTCGATCTGTTTAGATGAGGAAGTGGAACATCTTGATCCTGCCCAATTCGTGGGGTTCAGACTTGACTTAATACTCGTTGCTTCGAGGATGTTGAGAGCTTTCAGCCCTTTGCTGTTGACTTCAGTTATGCCCTCTTCTCGCAGGTAGAGTGCCCTTCTTGGCAAGTATGTTGATGATGGGGAAAAGACAACACCGACTAACTGTGCCCCTTAGTTCATCATTTTGATCATTTTTTGTTTTAAAACAATTAGCCAACATGAAAGTTTGATTAACATGCTTATTCAACTTTTTTGATTTTGAAAATCATGCAAGTTAGGTTGTGAGCACCTAAAATTTTCCTTTTGGGTCCAAGAAAATGGTCCCTTTTGGAAAAAGATGGAATAATTTTCGAGAGAATTAGTCAACCTCAAGAAAATTCTCAAAACTATTTTTGCAAACGGCCAATGCTCAACAAGCACGGAACCTACTCTTGAGATGTAACTGGATCCATAAGCAATGGAAAATTGCCCCTTGTCTAAAGGACCTTTGCATGGCAAGGAAAGTTGCCCCTTGTTTTCCAATGGCACCATTAAGCAATGGCACCACAAGAATAAAATGGCAACGGAAAGTTGCCTTGTCTAAATGGCACCCATGACGTGTTGAAATCAATCCTTCAGAGTGACGATCACAACCGAACTCACGGATACAGAGAAGGCAAAGAAGATCAAAACCATTTCATGGACACAACTGAATTTGAAGTGTTTTAGGGCTGGACTTCAGAATGAGGTTGCCTACGTATCCCAAAGATGGGATACAAGCATCACTTAGTACGTGGATAAGGTACACTCGGGTATATAACCTCTCATTTTATGTTTCTACCTTTGCCAAAGCGCCTATTAAGGTGTTTTCGACCTTAAGTAGTTTTGTTCTTCTTTCTTTTCTTTCTTTTTCATTTTTCCTTTGTTCTTCTTTTTTTTCTGTATTTTTTTCTTTCCTTTTGTATGTATTTTTTGCTTGCTCTAACTTTTGCCTGGGTCGCCCTTCCGGGTTTTCGGCCCAGCGAGCCTCTCAAAGGGTAAAAGTGTAACAGGTCCATGTCAAATGGTTTTAAGATCTCGAAGCCATCCGTATCCGGGGAGGAATGACTCTTTGTAATCGTGATTGACTTGCGTAAGGATTCATCTTGACTCTTCGAGCACATCCGACATTTTTGCCCCTAGTTCGGGTTCTTTGTTCTAGCTTTGCAAGCTTCTTGATGAGGTCGGCCTTCTTGATCTGACTTTAGTGCCTCTTGTTCGAGGGCTACTTCAACCGCCACACAGCGTTTCATGGCCTTGAATGTTTTGAACGGATTCCGTGTTGCAACAGATGAATTAAATCTTGAGACCAAGAGCGATCTCGTTGCACAATCTCAAGAGCGGTCCCAACACCTTCTCATAAGACCGCAAGAAAACATTTTGTTTTTGAAAGTTTTTAAGAAAGCGACAAATCGCTTCGTGTTGAAGATAGTGTGAACCGTCCGGATCAAACCAGATCCTTTCGCACTCAAGATTTATACGCAAGCATGATTCCATTCATTAAAAGCTTAGCAAGCCACTCTTTCTCTCAATTGATCAAATTTTACAAACCCCGAGAATTCCTTCCTCTTCGTTTTCACCGTAGTGTTTAAAAGTTTTGAAAAACTGGTCATTACAATGATTTCAAGGCACGTAAAAGACGAGTTCTTAGTCAAATCGCTCATCTCATTTAGAGATTTTAAGTAATCGCACATGGCGTATGAGAAGCAAGCACAAGAGTGTGAAAATCACCGCTGTTTTCATTCAAAATCTGTTGGCACAACTAGCTCCTGGCGGCAAATGACTCAAAACAAAATGAAAAACCAGGATGCAAAAGCAAGCAAGTGATGTCCGGGTAACACCGAATCACCCGACTCTAACAAACAGATCGACTTCGATACAACAAGACAGATCCAATCGACCAATATGAAAAAATGACTCAATACAAAATGACCAAACCGACCCAATACCCAAGTCGAAGAAAATTACAAAATTAAGCGTCAGAATGCTCAAAACGGTGCATGCCACCCACCATATCTGGAGTAAATGAGCGCCGCTCAAGATAGCATCCTCGATCACATCACATTATCCCCACAAGTTCATCGATCAAGTGCCGAGTAGACTTTCTTGAGGACGGCAAGGGATGACTTTGTCGATCGATCTTGTATTTCGTGGCGAAGACGAAGCACATGTCGGTGTCATAGCCCACTTCGTGATGGAAAGCACAATAGTCACCGGGTTGTGTGAGAGAGGGAGGTTCTTTGGTAGTGGGCTCTGGCTCCGGGCTTCAGATGCCCTTTTCTTGATCAAAACCCTAAAGCTTTGGATAGGGGCATGTATAGTGGAGCAAACACCCTTTGGCCCCGAGGTGGGTTTTTGGCTATTTAGAGCTAGCTCCCACACACGGTGAATGAGGTGGCTATTTTTTGTGTGGTGGTGGTAACCATGCCCACGCGTCGCTTCCGGCATTTTCAAGATGCCAAGATTTACCAGATTTACATTGCGGTTGAAGGTCCTCCTAGGTTGCTCCTATCCTTTGTCAATCAAGCCCTGCTTTCATAGCATCCTCAATTTGTACCCCATCTCATGCAAATCAAAAGGTAGGGAAGGAGCACGATCATTTTCTGCGATTAGCTTGAAATTTGGAGGTTGCGCACAACCATCCGTATTGGATCCTTATCCGCTGGCCTAATAACAAGGTCATCATTGAGGCCTTGGCCTCCGGCCACAGTGCGAGAAGCTCTCCTTAGGCTCACGCTTCGGAGCCTCAAGATCACGGGTTGTGATCTCGATCCGGTATTGTATGAATATTGTGCGACGGCCTCGATCTCCTCCCTTCTTTCAATCGAGTCCTCTAATTTGGCGTACCCGGATGGCGCGACACCGACAGGGTCCTGCTAAAGAGGGAGAGCTTCTGTAATCTTGTCAAGCCGATCGGGCGCAGAACATCTGAAAACAAACTCAGGTGGACCATGGGGTCCCCGGACCCATCAAATCGGTCAATTTGAGGCATCTTGAATCGATCTGGCAACGTCACAGCTGCGTCCGTATACCCATCCTCGATGTCGGGAATAGTCCTGACTCCCTGGGATTTCTTAAACATTTTTTCCAACTTACTCAGCTTCAGTGCTGTGGGGTCCGCTTCAAACTCAAAGGGAGAGTCCGGTACATTGATAGGCGTGGGTGCCTTGGATAGTTGCGGTAGGATCGGGGGTGGAGCTGGCCCCATTGGAAGGTCTGTATCCTCTTGGACATTTTGGACATTTGGCATCTCCCTGCGGGAAGGGACCGGAGCAGAAGCGACGCTACCGCTTTGTCATTGCAGAAATCTGGTGGGAAGGAACTTGTTGTGAAGCAGACGCTTGCCATTGCTAAGTAGCTGGTGGATGCAGCTCACCGGGCCAAGCGAATAGCTTTCTTTGTTAGGCACAGTGATGAGCTCCCTTTCTTGAGCCATGATTGACTATTTCTTAGAAAATTCCATAGCGGACAACGTCTTGTTGCATGAGTTTCATAGTTTCCTTCATTTGACGATCATTGCCTCCATCCTCGGCGCGATGTATTCTCGCCGATCCATCCGACCGACTGCTTCACCGGAGGGGTGGATAAGGGCCACCGATCCAGTAACTCACGAGCGGTGATCTGTGCCTGACTAGTCTTCTCTAGCCCTGATTACCCTTGAACTGAGTCTCTGACCTGACAGAGTCTATCAGCACAAATCCGATGAACCTCGGGGATATTGAAGCCTTCTGAAGCTATAGTTCCAAGACTACCCCCTAGCAAAAGAGAAAACAGACAAAGATCTCAAATTATTTTCACTTTGGAACGGATGGTGGAACGATTTGTACTCAACACGATAACTGCTTTGTTTTTTTCCCAAATATCTGTCAGAACTAATACCCTCAGGCAAAACCGATTCCCAAATATCGATCGATGCCCACAGGCCTGATACCCTCGCGTCAGTGATAGTGGCGCCAGTGGTGCTCCTCTCTCTTCTTTCTCTTCATCCCTCTATTTCAACAATATAAGAGGAAAAGAAAGAGAAAAAAATAAAATAAAAATAATACCCAAAAAGACGTCGTTTTGGGTATTCGAATTTTCACTCGGCCAAATTTTTTTCGAGCTAATAGGATTATTCTTTTAAAATTTCTCCACAGCCCACATTTTCTCTTCCATACCAGTGTCTTTGCCCTTTACCTCCAACGCTCTCGACCGCCCTCCTCTTCTCTTACCCTAGCTCTACTATCCCTTTCCCTCACTTGCCTCCTAATCCCTCATTCACTTATTTTCACTTCAGACCAGCCAGAACCATCACTTATTCTTTGAACAACCATCTAGTTGCCTAACACAAGTCCAAGCCGAAGAGAAGGAGATAGTGAGGGTTCAAAGAAGAATTGAACACCATGGACATTACGACATTCGATAAAAAAGAAATGAATATAGGCAATGTATTTTTAACAACATTGGCCCACATTTTGTGACTATATTTTCAACGACAGCTGTTTTTTTCAATGTTTAATTTAACATACATTTTTTCATGGGAGATTCTATCTGAACTCAAAATATGTCTTAGTACGCCTAATTTAAAGTTATAAATTTTAATTCTTATTATATCCTAATATGAATTTGTGGGGATGTATTTTTTGAGTACCAACACATGGTGGTGACACTGTAGTGTCAGAAGGTCACTAGAGGTGCCGCATTGACAAGCATTCTGTGAGGTAATCTCGGGGGTTCTTGTCGAGGTTATCTCAGAAGATATCGGAATCCGAGATAAGCGGATAGGGACAAGAGTCCTAGAATGAAGAGGAACTCAACCGGGATGTGGACAAGAGTCCTAGATTGAGAGAAGACTACGCTTGGGTAAAGATAAGACTCTTAGAGTTTATCTTAGTCCCACCGGAGTCCCAGATTAGCGATAATCCCGAGTCCATAAGTAAGACTTCTAGTGGGACTAGGATAGAGAGACACTATAAAGAAGGGCACCCCGCTGGTCTAAGGTACGCAATTCTTAGTCTTGAGCGATGGTGCTTGGCACGATTTATCTTTGAGAGATCTTGACTTGATCGCTTGAGTGCCCGGTGAAGAACCACCGCCGAGCTCTTTTCTTTCTGAGGTAGGAGCCGTCTACCTCGCCTGTGTTCTACAAATTGAATTACTAAGGAGGGCGGTGTGATCGGAAATTCACTCACACAATTTGGCGCCGTCTGTGGAAACGAAAGAAGAGTAGATGGCCAGTAACATGCAGAAGGAAAATATTGGGGACGACGCTCTGGCTGGGAGTGGAAGACCCGTCGACTCTAACGCTGAAAGAGGAGACCACAACGAAGAAACTCGTGATCAGAATCACGTAGAGAAAGCCGTCAGCCAAGATGGTGTTACATCAAAAGCGAATGAGCAAATACTATAATGAGGATGACCTCCAGATTTTACACGAAAAGACAGATGTCCGAGGAGAGATGAGGAAGTAAAGAGATGGCAAACAAGTTGGCGACCTTCAATCCACAAAGCCAACTTCATGATGCAGAATAATGTCATGCAGCCGCCATACCCGCTGCAGGACACACCAATGCCGGCAGCAAACGTCCAGAAGAAGGGGCGGAGAGAAGTCCCCGAAGCCCCTCAGCACACGGGGAGTGGAAGGCACTCTCACCGACCCTCCAGGGAAGTCGGCCGAGAAGAGCCGAGAAGAGAAGAGTCCCGAAGGACATATCGCGAGAAGGAAGCAGACCCCAAAGAACATCGGCATGTTCCGGGGCGGATATTGTGTTTTGATGCGTCCTGCGGAGAAGGATCGAAAAGGGGCCACCATGAGGCCGAGAGTAGTGCGCCGAAAAGGCTGAAGTCCAATGACAGCCGGGCTGCAGGGAGAAGTAAAGAGGACTTGAGAGATTACCTCAAGAGGAAACAATGAGAATCTTTGAGCGAATAACCTCCCGGTTAAGCCGAGGACTCCATCCTCGGCAGAATTGGATAGATTCGCCGCGCCGAAAAGATTCAGTATGCCGAGGCTCTAGATATATGATGGTAAGTCGGACCCTAACTTCCATGTTGGATTATTTTTGAATTCGATGGCATTACTATGATGGAGCGAGCGGCCCTTTTCCTTGTTAGAAAGTGTTCCCTTCATCCTTCGGGAGATTGCATCAGTTGGTTCCTACAAGTTACCGGGTTCTGAGGCGGCGTGAAAGAATTTGGAAGGTCTGGCCGAGATGTTTGTAGCTAGGTTCATAACAAACAAAGCTACTGACCATTAAGGTGGATGCATTGATGGTTCCTCAAGATCGGCAAGATGAAAGCCTCGTTCGAGCTTATGCAAAGCGGATTACTCACGAGGTGTTCAATCGAATGCAATTCGAATATTCTACAACCAGGGAGGTGGCGATGCGTCTCTTTCCAAGAACGGGCATTCAAGGATGACTGTCCCGCTACTCGCGAAGTCGCCAGCAAAAACCCCTGCCAAAAAGAGTATGGAAGAGCTCATGGCGAGAAATCGGCAGAAGTATGCCGTGAGCCCAGGAAGATCGTCGGGAAATAAGGAGACGGTTGAGACCAGGCGAGAAGTAACGCGGCTTGTTTGGAAGCGAGGCCGAGGTAACAATGGATGAGAACAAACGAGCGAGAGCCGAGTTGAGGCTAAGGCAAAGCGATAGCGGCGGTGTTCCGAAATTCCGGTCCAAAAGTCCTTGACCAAATCAAATCGCCCCTACTTCGTATACTGTAGGCAAGAAGCTTTACCGAGGAGAATTTATGGGGAGAAACCTTGGTAGGCGTTGTGCCTACCACAATAAAAGCGAGTCACCCAACTTCGGGGTTCTGAGCCCTTAAAACACACTTAGAAGATTCACGGTGAGACAAAGGCCATTTAAGAGACCTTAATGGATGAAGCGAGAACCTTGAAGGAAAGAAGCGAAGGCCACGTGATTGCCTCAAGCACCAAGCAGCCTGACGACCTGCCCCCAGCCACAAAGCAACCACGAGGCAAGGTGGACCTCCCGGGTGGTTAACGTGATCCTCAAAGGTGAATAAGCGACATACCGGGGGAGACACAGAGGTGCACAAAAACACTGCGGCCGGCAAAGACGTCAACCAAAGTCGGAATGAAAAGACCTGCGGCTTGCCAAGATTGGTGCCAAGGACCTGATGATAACCTCTGTCACGGAGGCCGACCTTGACATGGTTCAAAGACCGCACAATGATGCCCCGGTAGTATCCCCTCGAGGTTTGGGGAGTGCAGGTGAAAGCGCGCATCTTGATTTATCATAAAGTAGCCTCCTGCGACATCATGTATGTCGAGATAAGTTACAAGCGAGTTAGGCCTTCATACTGATGACATGGAAGCAAATAGGTCAACAGTTCGATGAGTAGAAGCTTCAATGGAGCATACGACAAGACTGGCCTTTAGGAGCAACAATAAGCTTCGAGGTACAGGCTGCACGAAAAAGATCAAACGACAATTCATTGTGATCGATACCCTACGCCATACAACATCATCTTGGGGAGGCCGTGGTTGCATGCAATGGGGGCAGTCCCCTCGACATTGCATCAACTGCTACGGTTCTCAACGGAACATGGGATTGAGGAAGTCAGAGGTGATCGATTCTTGAAGTTCTTGAAAAAATTGCTCCATGGCAAAGAATGAAGCTAACCTGCGACGACCGGGAACCGTAGAGAAGGCGAGAAAGTTGAAGAAAGAGGACATAAAGGTCCTAGATGGCGTCGACAAAGATGCCACCGTAGAAAGTGAAAGAAGCATTGAAGAAAATCTTAGGGCGTCCAAGAGGCGATGGGGAACGTTCTTTCTTCTCGACGTACGAGGATTAGTCGAAGAAAGAAGAAGAAAGCCGAGTTGGAAGCCTTTCTAAGGAAAAATATTGAGGTGTTCGCACGGACACCATAACCAGAGATGCCCTAGCATTGACCCAGGAGTCAAGACATAAAACACGGACTCCGCGTTGACCGTCATGACACCGTGATACAACGAAGTTGCAGGCATCGAGCGTTGATGCTACGCGTCGGGCGATTGCGTAAGAGAAAGTAGCCGACTTCTAGAGGCGGGCCATCCGAGAAGCCAATTATCCGACATGGTTATCAAATACCGTGGTAGTAAAGAAGAAGAATGGCAGAAGTGGAGGGTTCATGCGTGGACTTCTACAAATTTGAATAAAGCTTGTCCCAAAGACAACTTCCTCTCGCCTTAAAGATCGACCCAGGTTGGTGGACCGCCACATGTCCGGACACCAGAAGGATGAGCTTCTTGGGCGCATATAGGGGTATCACCCGGATAGCGTACCATGGCCATACCCCGGATGAGGAGAGAAGACAAGTGTTTATCACTCCCAAAGGTCTCAGTATTATTCTGAGAGTCATGCCTTTTGGGTTGAAGAACGCGAGGAGCAACTTACTAAAGGTTTGGTGACCAAGATGTTCAAAACACTTGATTGGTCGAATCAGTAGAAGTCTACATCGATGATATGGTCGTGAAGATAACCAAGGAACGAAGGATCATCTTCTTGACTTAGAAGGTCTTTGACATACTCAAACATATCGGCTCCCGAAGCTAAAGCGCATTGAAATCGCAGCGTTTGGAGTCGGATCCCAGTGACAAGTTCTTGGGATATCACGAGTGACCAGAAGGGCATTGAAGCCAGCGGTGCATCGAGATCAAGGTCATTCAGGAATTACTGAGAGTCCCGACATTCCAGCTAAGCGAGTGTTCAGATGCTTCTTTGGAAGAGCCGCAGACCTCTAAACGAGCTCATAAAAAGTAGAAGTTCGGACAAATGTAGACCTTTTTTTTCAATCTGGTGAAAAAAGGCCACGCGAATTTTTCTATGGAGCAATGAGGAATGTGAGGTCAGCTGACCGAGCACAGAAGAAGTACCTTACTGCTCAGCTCCAGTCCTCTCGGCAACACCTCAACTCCAGGAAGGAATCTGTTCTTATACCTAGCAGGATTTTGAGCACCTGCTTGATGAAGTCTTTGTGATCATCAAGAGAAGAGAAAGGAGAGCGAAGGCGGCGATCTACTATGTAAAGTAAAACCTTGGCGATCACAGAGAAACAAGGTATTTACCATCGGAGAAATTTCACGTCTTTTGGCCTTGGTAATGGCCTCAAAGAAGTTAAACCATTATTTTTCGGGCTCACAAGATAGTGGTCTTTCTAACAGAGAGCACCTACTAAAATCCTTGTTGCAACAAGGAGACTTGGCTGGAAGAATAGCAAAGATGGAGCCATAAAATTTAGTAGTTTTGGGCCAATATGACTGGAGTTCAGCCGTAGAAACAATGAATTAAAGGCCAAGTTTTGGCCAGGCACTTGTGGCCGAAGTTCTTCGCTGTATCATACATCGAACACCCGAGGCTCCCGGGTTGAGCCGAGATGAACAGAAAATATCCAAACAAGGATGGAGAAGCCCAAATTCAAAAAGCTAAAGAACCAAGGGAAGGAAAAACTCGCACCTGCAAAGATTTACATCGGAGATTCCTTTCTAACTCTTTGTTGATGAGGCTGAGCTCAAACCGCCGAGGTCTTGAGGCGGTAAGGTGAGGTAGTGGTTAATTTCCCAGATGGGAGATGTGAGCGCCTGATTCTGATGTTGGGGTTCAAAGCCTCCCGAACAATGAGGCATGATGTAAACGTTGATTCTTTGGAATTTGCATTGATTGTACTGGACCGGTCGATATAGAGTAAAGCAGAGGCGATGAGGGTAATAGTTTTGCCAGACTCCACAACTCATAGTAAATCAAACTACGCGA